>SSNS01000060.1:1862346-1904319 GCA_006937985.1 Aphyosemion australe
GTGTGTGTGTGTGTGTGTGTGTGTGTGTGTGTGTTTTAAGTCTTAGTTAAAAATGTATTGGCTGACTTCAGGGGCTGCAGTATCATTGCAGAGACACTGCAGCAGAAGCACTGTACAAATCTGTTTTATGAGGATGGGTCAGACAATAAATAAATAAAAAACACAGAAATCTACCAAAGCTTGATCCGCTGATGCATTCTCATCCAGTTTGTTACTTTATGTTCCAGGCCAGAAGTGAAGAGATTTTTAAAATGCACATATTTTAATGGAAGAAAAGTCTGTTTTCTTTTGAATTTGCAAATTTTATGCATCTGTAAAGAGGAGGTTATTATTATCTAATCTCACCTTTGTCTTTTTCTACAACAGGACCATGATCAAAGCTGCAGAGATTGGAGACACATCATGGGAGCTGTCTGTGCAGGTGGACCAAAAACAAGGAGACGAGTCCATGAAATTTAGGCTCAGGGTGAAAGGGGACTTGCACGTCGGAGGCCTCATGCTTAAGCTGGTGGAGAAAATCAGTACGTTTTTTCAAGCAGATTGTATTTTCCTTCTCCAGTTTCTTTTGTTTAAAACGTAGCTTGCAGGTTGTACTTTGGATTTTAAGTGCAGGTGTGTGTGTAGCCACACCCTTGTTTGCTCAGCGTTTGTCTCCGCCACAGGGCCATTGTTTAGGAACAATGCATCAGCTTTTGAAGCCTCAAGAAGCAGAATAACTCCAGGAACTGATCTGACTTAAAGTTTCAATGTGAAGGAATTAATTATAGCAGGTTTAAAGGGAAGTTAAGTGTAAGGTGGTTTAAAACTTATGAGACATAATAAATGACTCAGCAGCTTGTCATCAACAGATGGATTTCAGCCCAGATTACACGATGATACCAGGTGGACTCATTAAACCACACCACCTACAGACCAAAGGGTGTTTCTGTTGCAGATGTATTTGTTTTGTAGCTTTAAAGCAAAGATCAGAAAATACCACTCACCAAATTCTTCATTAAAAAAATAGTTTTTTTACTTTATCTAAAAATTGTATTCAGAAAAATATCCAGTTGGCTCTGAAAAAATACTAAAATCAATTCTCTTGAACATTTAAGAGAACGTCAAGCATTGTTTGAATACCAGCTGTGTGACCGGTTGAAACATTTTTCCCAACGTTTCCCTGCAGAGGCTCAACAGGACTGGTCTGATCATGCACTGTGGTGGGAACAGAGGAAGTGCTGGCTGCTCAGAACTCACTGGACCTTAGACAAGTATGGAATCCAGGTAAAGCCTAAAACAATTCCCAGTTTCTCCGAATATGTATTACTGAAGAGACAGCTTGGTTCCTGTGGGAATATGCTAAATTCTGTGGAGCAGGTTATTTATAGCTGCTCTTGGAAGCTGCTTCATAAAACCCTATTCTAATGCTAACAGACGGATTTTATTACCATGATCTGTGCAGGAAGAGCCATCTGCTAGGATTGTTATTCATGTTAGAAAAGTGATGCTGTTTTTCAGGGTTGCAGCTCAAGAGCAATCATAAAACTAGAAATAACCAGATTTGTATCGCTATGGCAATTTCAGCTCCAAATAATCGCATAAAAAAGTGACTGAAAAAAAGTTCTTGTTAAAATTATTTGTCGACAGGCCTAAAGATGGTAAAACAAGGGCAAAAATGTGGTGGAGTGTCATTAATACACCTTCATTATATTTAATTATGACCCCCACTGTATGTAATGATTCCCCTACTAAGTAGTTCTCTGCTTTAATAGCTCTGAGTGTTACAAATGATATATTTTCATTCTTATCTGAAATAGGCCAGGTGACAGGCTTTTCCATTTTATTTGAATCATTTATACCCTGGTGAGTTTTAATCACCACTAAACAGCACTAATCTGCCACCAGCTGACACAAATTAGTAACTAGCTCTTTAAAATGTGAACTCTTGATGGTTATTTACAGCTAAAGATTGTGTTAAATAAGCAGAAAATTCTTTATTGACCAAATAAATTAGATTTTAATTGAGCCACCAAACACATAACAATACTTCTAATTAGAAAAAATATTAACGGCTGCTTTTGCATTTAAAACATCTTATATTTAAAGATATTTAAAGGGATTCTATGCAGTTTTGGCTTGCTTTTAGCACCCTAGTGTTCTGTTAGTGAAACCAAAAGTGAAACTTATCTCCTCGCTGTGCGTTTGTCTTTTTAACACCTTAATCTAACTGCTGAAATGTCTCCTCAGCCTTCATTAGTGTCTACAGGAGCGGTTCATCACTAAATCAAACAAATCAGCTGTGTTCATGATCTAAAACATGCAGGAAACATGCTGGAAGCAGACTGCAGCACCAGGCATGTCAGCTCCACTTTACTAAGTCCAACAGGGACTGGACCGCCACTCTGAAGTTGCAAGTGTGGTATTCTGGCCACAGAGGGTGGTGGGGGTCTGAGTGACATTTCATTAACCCTGTAAAGCAGGGGTCACCAACTTTTGTGAAGCTAACTTTATGGGTATTGAGCCACACGAAGGGCTACCAGGTTGATACGATAGTGAGCTTTGAACTAGAATAGATCAGAGTTAAACTAATCGTCATGTATAATTAACCTATTTTAATGTTTTTAAAAGAAAATTGTAGTTTTTCAATCTATATTAATGCATTTGTGATTAAAAAATTTAATTTTAGACTTGTGCTATTTAGACAAAAGGCCTATTGTCACCCTATCTGTTTCTTGGGTGACCCCTGCTGTAAAGGGTCATTTTAGCACATAGTGGCTCAAGAAAATGACTTAAAAAAATGAAACGTTGCATAGTATGCCTTTAAAGCATTCCAATGTGGATTTGAATGTGTGAAACGTTTTAAACACCCACAAGTCAGTGGAAACTCTGGAGGAGAGGTTATTGATTTTGCATGTAAAGTTTGTCTAAATCTTTTTTAAAATGTGGTCCCATAGGCTGATGCTGACCTACGCTACACCCCCCAGCACAAACCTCTGCTGCTGCAGCTTCCCAATATGAAAACTATCAGGATCACTGTCAGCTTCTCCAGCATGGTCTTCAAGGCAGTGGAAGAAATCTGCAGAGTTCTCCGTGAGTGTTCCTGATTTCCACCACTGTCTGAGACAGAAAATATATTGCATATTCTGTGTGTGAACCCTTCCTACTTCTCCACTTTGCACCATCACAGAAATCAGGAGATCAGAGGAGCTGTCTTTGCTGAAGCCTCCCGACGATCCCTCCAAAAAGAAGAAGAAGAAAGAGAAGAATTCGCCTCAGGATGACATCTGGGACATCTGGGACTCTCTTAATGGGGGGCCGGGAGGAACAGGTACTGCAAGTTTTATTAACTAAGCTAAAAGTGAATGTTTTATTGCACGCGAGGCTTGTAATGAGGTGCAGCAAACTGGTAATGACAGGAGCAAAGTTCTCTATGTATGTTTTACTTTTATATTTTATTTCATTCATTAACAGACACAGAAAAATTGTGGATGATATGACATTTAACTTTAATATTTAATTAAAAGAACACAAGTGCTTATTCTGATGAGTATTTTTATCTTCATTCTTTTAGGCCAAAATTAAATCTGTTCAGGTTTAATTTTCCTAAATGTGTTGGGAAAAATTGGGTAAAATAAAAATGAACTGACTAAAACAAAAAATGATCACGTTTGACATGATAGGTCTACATCCTAACTTGTTGACTCGTATAGTTTTTTTTCTCATGTCCTGTGTATTTTGATTTTCTACAGTTTATATAGAAAATCTGATGTGATTAAGTCTAACCGTAACCCTAACTCCAAGGGTTCCTTTTGCTGAAAGAGAAGCGATAAAACATCTTTGACTTCTGACAACTTTGAATCTTGCATTTTGCCTTGTACGCTCCTAGTGCATTTTTTTGTGCACAAGGACTAAAATCGTGACTTTTTTTTAGAAAATGTGACATTACACAAAAACTACAAAGTGAGCAAAAGTATTTTTATGCCTATTTGTGTCACTCCAAGGCCTGACTCTGGACATAACACACAAAAAAATTATTTGATTTTTTTTTTTTTCACAGTTCTGGTTTTGATCATAAACCTGGCAATGAAAGGGTTAAATCTCAAAAACATACACATTTTTTATTATATTATGTGAGCGCTGAAGCCAAGGATGAAATTCATGTAAAAAACTTATGACATATTATCTAATAATTCTATAGGAAGTTTTGTTTCAGCATTTTTTGTGCACAAGGAGTAGAAATGCTAGAAAATTAAAGGATTATATGAGGTTTAACATTTACTTTGCTTCCAAAACAAGGCCCTATGTACAGTAAGACCATGACAGCGACCTACGACCCAGAGAACGGGATGCCAATGTCTTCCACCAGCCTTTGGTTTGGAGAAAACCCTCTAGCTGAGAGTCAGCCCAACTTGCCGTCCGCTGAGCTCGCCAAATTGTACGAGCCGCTGTCGCTTGTGGACAAAGCAACCAACAACGCAGGGTGAATTCAGAAACACTTCAGTCGATTTGTAAGGGTTTTTTATCCACAGCTCATCAGGTTGGTCTTTCTGATTAACTGGCAGGTGGCTGGACTCGTCGCGCTCCCTCATGGAGCAGGAAATTCAGGATGACGAAAAGCTGATCCTTCGCTTCAAGTACAACGTCTTCTTTGATCTTAACCCTAAAGTAAGTGTTCACTTTTCAAGCTCCTTGAGTCCCGTGGCAGATTAATATTATTTTTAGGGGGGGACAAAAGGCAGGGTGGAGATGTTGCACCTCTTCGTTGAAGTTTGAAAATCCCCTTTATCGTAATTTTTTTCTTCTGAGAAAACTAGTCTCTGGTATAAATGAGAAAAACAAATGTTCAACAAAACATATAAATACAGAAATAAAGGACTGATCTTAGCCATCACTTTTAGTAGAGCGTATGGCCCTTTTACACTAGGGTCAGCTCCGCCTGCCTCCGCACGGCCTGGTTGTGTTTACACTGTCTTCTCAGGAAGTAGCTCTGCTTAGCAAAATGGCACGGAGAAGTCTGTGGTGTCATTCATAAGCGCCAAAAACAGGCGTGAGCAAGGCCAGTTTAAGTGGGATAACACCATTAAACTGAATGGCGGACGTTGAGGTCATTTTAACTTGGTATTTGCACTGTGGCTCTTTTGGAAGAAGGAATTCCACACACGACATGCGAGAAGGCGGCAACCAGCAAGGATTAAGGCCCTGTTCTGTGACATCACTTCACATGCACACTGCCAGGCCAAACCAGTTGGGTGTCATCCCGCTCCAGTGTGTTGAGCCTACCAGGTGAACCAGTTGTTTCCATTGCTGGTGGTCTTGTGCCAGCTGTTCTGCATTTGCCACAGCAACTCCGAATTGTTGAATGTCAGCCACTACAATGTCGAGCCATCGAGTGCTAGGATTACCTCGTAGTCGTCTCCATCTGGCAGACCTCGGGTCAAACTGCAGAATGGCTCTGGTTGGATGGTCAAAGGGAAGGTGGAGAACATGGCCGAGCCAGCGGGTGCGGCGTTGCGGCACCAGGCACGATGTTCTTGGCTGCCGTTTGCGTTCTCTTAGCAAACGGTTGGAGATTTGCTGGGGCCACCTGATGTTCTCTATGGTTCTCAAAGCCTTGTTATCAAAGCCATCGATTCTTGCAGCTAGAGTCTTATTTAAGGGCCACGTCTCCGAGCCGTAGAGCAGGATGGAGATTATGGCAGAGTTGTAAATACGGAGCTTTGTCTTGCAAGAGATGGTCTGGTGCCGCCAGAGTGGTTTCCGGAGAGACTGCAGAGCTGATGCAGCCAGGGCTCTTCTGCGATTAATCGCTAGTTTCAGGTCTCCGTTGTCTGTCAGTAAGGAGGCTGCCACTACGTAGGCGTAATCAGTCCATAGGTGGGGTGTGTAGGGTCAGTTCAGCACAAAAAGAACCATAGGGAAGCAGCCCAGCCAGCACACATTGGAGGCCCCATATGGGATCTGTATGGGCAAGCCTTATGGGTCCCAACAGGGCTTGTCTGCGGTTTCCATGGTGGGGGTTTGCCCAGAAAGATTTTTGACCACATAGATTTTAATGGGCCCTACATGGGTTTTCTGTGGGTTTGACTCAAACACTGGCAAACCCCTGTGGGGCCACCATGGAAACCATGGACAAACCCTGTTGGAACCCATAAGGCTTGCCCATACAGATCCCATATGGGGCCCACCTATGTGTGCTGGCTGGGAGGGCTATAAAAAGCGGTCAGCTACGCACGGACAATGGCAATGCACTGATTAAGAGCTGAATCGACTCGGGCCTGGCCGAGCTGACCCTAGTGTAAAAGGGTCATTAAAGTGAGTATCTGAAGTAATTTTTTATCTGACGGCACCATCTAGTGGCTGACTAATGTATCGCCAACTCTGCATCAGCCGAGGTACGTCCTAAAATGCTCGAGCATGCTCTGTGACTGACATCTGTATGTAAACAGTAGTCTAACGCTATTGGTTAATCCTAACCAGTGCTCAGTTCATATTGCATGGTGCTCTATGGCAGGGGTTTCCAAATTTTTTTCTTTGGGGACCCCCTTGCCTGTGTCCAAGACAAGCCAGGACCCCCAACCCCAACTCTTACACGCATAAACACGTTAAATGTGATAATTTGCTAACTTTATACAGACATACAGTATTATAACTTTTAAATGGAGTTCTGATTATACTGTAGGGTGTGTTATTGGGATTTTATAAGTGTAATTTTTACAAATAAAATCTTGCTAACCTCACAACCTCAGCAAAGACAAAATTATGGGGACCCCCTGTAATCTTGTGGGGACCCCATTTGGGGTCCCGACCCCTGATTTGGGAACCCCTGCTCTATGGGACAGGGGGCAGGCTTAGCCAAAAAAAAAGACATATTGCCTACATTATATCACATAAGAGAATCACTTTTACAGATTTTTAAAAAAAAATCATACATAAATCCATTCATCCATCCATCCATTTTCTCCCGCTTATCCGGAGTCGGGTCGCGGGGGCAGCAGCTTAAGGAGGGAAGCCCAGACCTCCCTCTCCCCAGCCACTTGGGCCAGCTCCTCCGGGGGAATCCCAAGGCGTTCCCAGGCCAGCCGAGAGACATAATCTCTCCAGCGTGTCCTGGGTCTTCCTTTGGGTCTCCTCCCGGTTGGACGTGCCCGGAAAACCTCACCAGGGAGGCGTCCAGGAGGCATCCTAATCAGATGCCCGAGCCACCTCAACTGGCTCCTCTCGATGTGGAGGAGCAGCGGGTCTACTCCGAGCCCCTCCCGGATGACCGAGCTCCTCACCCTATCTCTAAGGGAGAGCCCAGCCACCCTGCGAAGAAAACTCATTTCGGCCGCTTGTATCCGCGATCTCGTTCTTTCGGTCACTACCCAAAGCTCGTGACCATAGGTGAGGGTAGGAACGTAGATCGACCGGTAAATTGAGAGCTTCGCCTTTCGACTCAGCTCTCTCTTCACCACGACAGACCGGTACAACGCCCCCATCACTGCAGATGCAGCACCAATCCGCCTGTCGATCTCACGCTCCACCCTTCCCTCACTCGTGAACAAGACCCCGAGATACTTAAACTCCTCCACTTGGGGCAGGACCTCGTCCCTGACCTGGAGAAGGCATTCTACCCTTTTCCGACTCAAGACCATGGTCTCGGATTTAGAGGAGCTGATTCTCATCCCAGCTGCTTCACACCCGGCTGCGAACTGCTCCAGCGAAAGCCGGAGATCACGTTCTGACGAAGCCAACAGGACCACATCATCTGCAAAAAGCAGAGACCTGATCCTTAGGCCACCAAAACGGATCCCCTCACCACCTTGGCTGCACCTAGAAATTCTGTCCATAAAAGTTATGAACAGAATCGGTGACAAAGGGCAGCCTTGGCGGAGTCCAACTCTCACCGGAAACGAACCCGACTTACTGCCGGCAATGCGGACCAAGCTCTGACACTGGTCGTACAGGGACCTAACAGCCCGAATCAAGGGGCCTGGTACCCCATACTCCCAGAGTACCCCCCACAGGGCCCCCCGAGGGACGCGGTCGAACGCCTTCTCCAAATCCACAAAACACGTGTAGATTGGTTGGGCGAACTCCCACGCACCCTCCAGGACCCCCCCAAAGGTATAGAGCTGGTCCAGTGTTCCACGGCCAGGACGAAAACCACATTGCTCCTCCTGAATCCGAGGTTCGACTATCCGACGGACCCTCCTCTCCTCTCCTCTCATACATAAATCCTGAAAGGGGAAAACTCCCTACTGCAGCTTTAAGGCATTATCTAAGGACGTAAAGATAGGGGAGCAAGGCTCTATACAGCAGGGGGGCAGTGGCCCCACCTTAGATCCGCCCCTGGATCAGTCTCAGTTGCAGTGGTTTGTCTAAACTTGAGTTTTCCTGTGTTTTTATTTTTATTTCAGTATGATGGTGTCAGGATTACCCAGCTTTACGAACAGGCTCGGTGGGCCATCCTGCTGGAGGAGATCGACTGCACCGATGAGGAAATGCTGATGTTTGCTTCATTGCAGGTTAATCCTTGTTTTGAAAGCAAAATAATGATTTACCGTGTCTGAATTCTTGTTGTGGGTTTTACTAATTTAAAGTTGCACATTACGTCCTCTAGGATCATTTAAAGCCTTTTTGTAATATTTTAATTTAATTTATAATATACCTGTTTTGTCTTCTGAGCTTCTGTGATAAATTTGTTGTCTCGGTTCAAACGGAGCACAACTTAATCACTACAGTCATGTTTCAGATCAAGATGCTATTTAACATTTTGAATAAAAAACAGGATATTAAAAGTTTTTAGAAAACAGAGAATTATGTAAATACGCTGAAACTAACTGAAACAAACCAGTAAAAGAATTCAGAAAATAAGGAAAAAGTTTATTGTGATTTTTGTGGTCTTGTGATGGACTGCTGTCCAGGTGTTAGGGACCAGCTACCTGCAACCCTATTGAGTTGTTATTGTTGCTCCAACTGAATGCAAAATGGCAAAAAAGAAAATTTTTAGTATTTTTTTTCCTGGCTTGAACAATAAAGGTGTAAAAATGTATTAAGTGAAACATTCAAACAAATAAAATCATTTTAAACTAACAATAGAAATGCATTATGCATAAATTAAACTTTTAATAAGAAGTCTGTTTTAGCCTTTTTTTTTGGTTTTTGTATTTTATTAACTCTTATGCTCCTAGTGCATTTTTTTTGCACAAAGACTAAAGTCGTGACTTTTTTTTTTTTTTTTTTTTAGAAAATATGACATTACATAAAACCTAAAAGTGAGCAAAAGTATTTTTATGCTTATTTGTGACACTCACCCCCAAAACAGATACTCTGGACATAACACACAAAAAAATTATTTGATTTTTTTTTTTTCACAGTTCTGGTTTTCATCATAAACCTGGCAATAAAGGGTTAAATATCAGAAACATACACATTTTTTATTATATTTTGTGAGCGCTGAGGCTAAGGATGAAATTCATGTAAAAAAATGGGACTTAGGAAATATTATGTAATATTTCTATAGGAAGTTTTGTTTTGTGCACAAGGAGCAGAAAGGCTAGAAAATTAAAGGGTTATATTTAAACTAAAGACATAAATGTCTTGATTTTTAAAATGCTGCTGCATCATATTGTGAGGAGTTTTTTTATTATTGTTTTGCTTCTTAATGAGTTTTTTATTTACATTTGATCATAATCAGTGTTGTGAATTTTAAACATATTTGGGAAAAATCTCCTTATATTGGATAAGGTAACTCCATTCCCAAAAAAATAACTGCTCAACATTTCTGAGAACAATAATGAAAAAATATAATATAAGAAATAAAATATTTCACGTCAGACTGTAAATATGCGAGTTGCTTTTAAATCTCGTCCTGCAGGCGTTGTTAATAAATGATTAAAATTCAGGTTTAAGCAGGAATTTATAATCATGGCGTGCTGCTGTTCAGCAGAGTAACCGAAATATTTCCTGGATTAGATCTTGTGTGTGGAGGATAGGTTGGTATCCATGAGAGGACTTGTCAGGACCTGAGAAAAATCCCACCAGAAAAGGCAGAAGAAGGAAGAATCAAAACTGGTTCTGTGAAAGTTATAGCTGACGGACATAAATAGAGTTGGTTTTATCAGAAGGCTTTAGATGAAATATTCAATATGTCTAAATCTCAGCTCATGTGGCCACTGATTCAGAAATCCCGGTGATTCAAATCGGGTGTTGTGTTCACCTACACGGTGCAGCAGCTGGCACCGAGGTCCCTCTGACTCATGCTGGTCTGCTTTTATGGTTACTTAGTTAAAAACGTTTTAGCAACTTGTAATTTTTACCTGCTAAATGTATAATTATCTCTCTTTCTTTTTTCTTTCTTTCTTTCTCTCCTCAGTACCACATTTGCAAACTGACCATGTCAAAGGAGACGGTGGACCACTCCAATGAGCCGGAAACCGATGAAGTAGAAGCCGCCCTGTCCAACCTGGAGGTGACGCTTGAAGGTGGACACACAGACAAACTTCTGGTAAATGAAGAATCTGGTGAAAACACAACACTGGAGGGATTGCAAACAGAAATGTTCAGATTTGAAGTGTTTTAACACTGCCATGATGAGATAGCTGATGTTTGTTTGTGTCCTGCCTCCAGGAGGACATTACAGACATTCCAGAGCTGGCTGCTCACCTCCGGCTGTTTAGGTAAACTCTTCTTTACTCAAATTACTGAAGTCTCAGTTATTCACTGCTATGGAGTTCTGTTTAAAAAGATTCTAATCTGCTGGCAAATTTGCCTAATTGTGTGTGTGTGTGTGTGTGTGTGTGTGTGTGTGTGCGTGCGTGCGTGCCTGCGTGTGTGAATGCGCGTGTGTGTGTGTGTGCGTATGTGTGTGTGTGTGTGTGTGCATGCGTGTGTGTGTACGTGCATGTGTGTGTGTGTGTGTGTGTGTGTGCATGCGTATGTGTGTGTGTTAAATCAGACCCAAAAGACTGACCTTGCGATCGTACAAGGAGTACTGGTTTGTATTCAAGGACACCACCATCTCCTACTACAAAAACAAGGAAGCCTCCAGCGGAGAGCCGATCGAGCAGTTTCATTTGAGAGGTCAGTGACACCGAATCACGCAACAAACACTTTTTTTATCACTGGTTGTCAGCGGAAGGTCATGTTTTGCCTGTTTCTGTGCAACTTTGTTAAACATCTCTTGGGCTGGATTTTAATGACATTTTCAAAAAGTAATGCTTGACTGTTCATCTACAGCTTTTTAAATCAACCTCATTCAAGAGGGTTAGGGTTAGCGTTGGCTCGCGACGGGGAAGGTTGTTGTTTGAATTAGCGTGCAGCTAAGAGCAGAGAACGTCTCAACCAGTAGAAGCTAACCGTTAGCATTAGCAACTCCACCACAAGGCAGAACTCCTCCAGGTTTGTGTTATTTGTGGAGATAAAACATCAACGTTGCAGAGCAAACAGAGTCAGTGGTAGAGTCGTGTTGCTGTTAGCCAATCAGAGGAGAGATGTCCACATATCAGGAAATAATAACAATAAGACTCCATATCCTGATGTTTTCTGCTTCCCACTCCTCTGACTAATTTCTACTTCCTGAACCAGGAGCACCAGAGCTTTTTCCCCCACAGATATTATCTCTCATACTAGAGACCAATGCAAATGTATTGAAAAAATGAGTGAACTTGGTCTTTAAAGATTTGACCCAACAGGTGTAAGGCCATCATTTGTTAGTTTAAGACTCAGACGAAAGGCAAAATAAGGATGCATTAGATGTTTCTGTCATTAAGAACTCGTTATATGGTAATTTGTTGTAATTTTCCCCAAATAATAAAAAAATGAGAATCATTTAATGATGAAAGCATGGATGGAACATCTGAATAAGGTGGAAAAAAGTTCTAAAGCATGAACATCCAACCTGAGTTTAAAAATAAAAGTCCTTCGATTTCGCTGTTCTAAATTAAAACCTCTGCACTGGATTCAACAGGCTGTGAGGTTGTTCCCGATGTCAACGTCACAGAAAAGAAGTTTGGCATCAAACTCCTGCTCCCAGTTGCCGACGGCATGAATGAAGTCTACATCCGCTGTGATAATGTAACACTTCCTCATCTAAGTGCTTTAAAGCGCTTCCCTGGGAATTATGAGGTAAATTTAACAGTAAATCCCTTCTACCCTCCTGTGTAGGAAACTCAGTACGCCAAGTGGAAAGCTGCGTGTATCCTGGCCTCCAAAGGCAAAACGATGGCCTACAGCTCCTATAAGACAGAGGTGAGGAACATCCAGTCCTTCCTGCAAATGAAGAGCCTTGCGCCCCCTCCTGGTCTGGCAGCTCCTGACCTGGATGCCATGGATATGAATCCCGAGTGTTTTGTTTCCCCACGTTACGCCAAAAAGCAGAAGACCAAGCAGGTTTGTTTGAGAAACTTCACCAGGAGCAAAACTGACTCTTCTTGCTGACTAACTCTGTCTTTTATGGCTGCATCAAGCTGACGACGCGCATCCTGGAGGCCAACCACAATATAGCACAACTGTCACTGATGGAGGCCAAGATGCGCTTTATCAAGGCCTGGCAGTCACTCCCAGAGTTTGGTATCAACTACTACATTGTCAGGTACAGAGCATGATCTTTTTTTGTAGTAAATGCACGTTTCAAAATTAAGTTTGCCTGCTTTTGTTTGTCTTTTAGATTCAAAGGAAGCAAGAAGGATGAAATTCTGGGGATTTCCTATAACCGACTGATTCGTCTCGACATGTCCTCCGGCTTACCCGTCACCACATGGAGGTTTGCCAACATGAAGCAGTGGAACGTCAACTGGGAGATCAGACAGGTGAGGGACCTTTTCTCAGTCGGGACGGGACATTTTAACAGTATTTCCCTCATCTTCGTCTCTAAATATTTGTGTTTGATTGCAGGTGACAATAGAGTTTGACCAGGGTGTGTCTATAGCCTTCAGCTGTGTGAGCTGCGACTGCAAGGTGGTGCACGAGTTCATCGGCGGTTACATCTTCCTCTCCACACGCTCCAAAGACCAGAATGAAACGCTAGATGAAGAACTGTTTCAGAAGCTGATTGGAGGCCAAGAATGAACAAAACAAATCCTTTAATGCATTTTCTGTTTTCATTTATGTTGCAATGTGAAAGAGCAGCATTCAGCTACTGTAGCAATGTTATCCATGAACACAATGAATCACTGTAATATAGAGAAGTAACACATTTTACACACAGAGCAATGTTATTTTTGCTTTTATGTTCTTTGTTTTTACTGTTGATGTAAATAAATAGTTATGATTGTTTTTCTTTAAACTTAGAAGATTTGAAATTTGTAAGAAGCTGCATTTTTTACATTGAATGGATGTCTTTCTTTTAGGAAAATAAACCAAAAAGTCTTTACAACAGTTTTAAATGACTTTAATTACACACAATACATTCATATTCTAATTTATCTCAATCTCCAAATAGTGACGTGTACTAAAAATGCTATACTTGTACTTCAAAACAGGTAATCTGTAATCTGTTACTCTTAGATGCATGTAAAGTACAGCCAAGGTGAACTGCTGCCACAGTCACAAAAATGAAATTCAGTTTTCAAAACTCAGAGGACGCCTTAATTTGTTAAAGATATGATTGATTTTTAATATATTTTAAATTATTTGTAACTTGAACTATATAAATAATATCTCAAATTTAAAATTTTCAGTATGTATTTTTGTGTAATTTGCTTAAATTTGAATAATTTCATTTAATTCTACCAGCTTTTTTGTTGTACAGCAGTATTAAAAAAAACTAATTATTACAATTGCTCCAGACAAATTAGCAAACTGTTTCTTATTTATTACAATAAAAAAATATCTGTCTCTTATTTAAAAACTTGTTCCATTGGATATTTGTGCAGATCAGGACATATTTAACCAGGTAATTTATCAGTCTTATATTTAAGAAAAAAAACTTTTAGACATCTTACAAGAAAAAAATTACGTTATTTTAATTGTTAAAATCAACCCCCAAAAAAATTTTTTTCTACAGATTTTCCAATTTTTTTCATTCCTGCAGTTTGTCTCCTTACTCTGATAACGTCTGTGGCAAAAATTGATGAAATAATTAGTGTTGTATTCCATTTTCATTTGACTTTGTCACAAAACAATTAAAAACAGATTTATTTATAGGTTAGAAGATATATTTTAATAAGAGAGAAAAATCAAACTTGTTTCATTTTAATGCACATTCAAAATACTTTTTAAATTTGAGTCATTTTTAAATATATATATATATATATATATATATATATATATATATATATATATATATATATATATATATATATATACTTTGTTAGAAATTATTCATATAAGAATAGTCACTATAAAAATCCTTATTCTAACTGAAAAGAGTGAGCAAAAATAATTGTAGATCTTATTTTGGTGACCAGGCACCTTTGTGTGCTTCCCTATCTATCGATTGTTCTGAAATCTACAGCAGACTCACACTTCGCTCCTATTGGCTGGTTAATCTCTTTGACATAATTCCAGCCAATCACAGGCGCGCTTTCATGATCGTTGCTCTGAGTTTAATCGGTTTTCGTTCAGTCATCCTGGAGGCTAGGGAAAGAGAGCTAACACGTGTATCAAACTACGTAAAGTATTTTCTTGATCTCCAGAGGAAATTAGTGCCTTATCCGACCTGTGCCGCGTCGATGAAGACTCTTTTTGTCTTGCTAATATAAAGTTAACCGACCAGGAGAGTGTTGAGCTGTTCATTATGGCGGAGAACGAAGACGATAATCAGTACAGAATCAAAGAGGGGGACAATGTTGTCTTAAAACGTGGAGAGATATACAAAGCAGTGCAAATTCAGCTAAAGAAGTAAGTAAAAACTATAAACACGTGGATATAAATATATTTTGATTTCTGCTTGTTTGGTTATTGAAGCTAATATAGTGTCGGTGCATTAATATGATGCACAGAATGCTAGTAAATGGTTATTTGCACACAGGAAGGTGATCTTTGAGAAGCAGTGGATCTTTCTGGATAATGCAGTGGGACACTTGTACAGCACCACGTTTGAGATCGTGTCTGGAGGAGTCCTGCAGCCAAAGGAGGACAAAAAGGAGCAGGACGCAGAAAATCCTGCAGGTATAGTACCAATAATAACATTTTAGTAGGTATGATTCAAGGTTTGATCGGATAAACTGTTTAGATTAAGTGTGTAATCTGTGTTTGCTTCTAGATGTAAAGGTGGCAGGTACAGACAACAGGAACATCGTTGATGATGGCAAATCACAGAAACTGACCAGAGATGACATTGAGACGCTGAAAGAGCAAGGTCTGAAGGGTCAGGTACATCTCTAACTTTAGTTACAGATCGAGTCATGTATGTAAAAGTGGCTGTGGCAAAACGCTGCTTTAACAGACACAAATCATGCAAAACCGAATACATTATCAGTCAGTTCATTTGTAATTAAATTGGTTTAGATTTAGGCTTTTCTGCCATTGCACATAATTAAAAATGTTTTTTAAAGTCTCTTTTTGTGCAGAGACTTAGAAAAGATACGTGAGTACATACAATAGTAATAAGTGTTTTTAAAAAGGGCTGCATTCCATTCACAAGTTTTTCAGACCTACCAACATGCAAAGCTTCAGGAGTGGAATGCAGCCCGTTATTACACATTAGCCTTCTCTATTCCTTTCTAGTCAGAAATGTGACATTACTGTCCCATTGCATGTGGTCTGTCCATTCAGTGCTTGACGAATAGATCTCGATGTAGGCTCAGAAGCTGTTTGACCTCATTACTGTGATGTCTGTGGGAACAAAACAGTTTCTTAGTCTGACTCAAAGCGGTTTTGGTGTGAAAGCTGTTGATCCTGAGATCTTTTTGATCTTTTTTTTAGCAGATTAGTTAATCTACAGTGGTGCAACACTTCAGATATATCAATGTAAAGAGTCAAAAATAAAAATAAATCCTGAGAGGAGACATTTATTGTAATTTAGTTCCGTTTAGTTGATCTATTTTTTGCTTAATAATGCACTAAGTAACGTTAATAAGGGACTCTTATTGTAAAGTTACCATAATTTCTTAACAAGGGTTTTTATACCTTTGATCTCAATTCATAAATTTAAGTCAGAAAAGGCAGCAGTGTTTATTTTTTATTAATTGTACAAGATAAGTTTTATTTTGATTTTAATACCATTTTATTAAAATTAATAACCAGTGTTTCATTGAATTTGTTGTTCAAAATCTAGTTTAGAGATTCAAGGACACAATGAAATAGTGAGACGATAGGCCAGTTTTTATCTACTTCTTTATTTTTTGTTGAAAAAATGAAACTCAGTCTTATTATGAAGCACTTAAAGATGTGAAGTGAGATAACGCATGTACGTGTCTGGTCCTCAGGAAATCGTCCAACAGCTGATAGAGAACAGCTCTACATTCACTACTAAGACGGGATATGCCCAGGACAAATACATCAAGAAAAAGAAGAAGAAGTAAGTCCCATTAGTCGTCACACACACTGGTGTGTGGTGAAATGTGTTCTGACCCATCCCCTGGGGGAGCGGTGAGCTGCAGCTGTGGCTGCGCTCAGGAACTATTTGGTGGTTTAACCCCACAATCCAACCCCTTAATGCTGAGTGTCAAGCAAGGAGGCATTGGGTCCCATCTTTAAAGTTTTTGGTATGACCCGACTGGGATTTGAACCCATGATCTCCCAGTCTCAGGGCGGACACTCATACCACTAGGCCACTGAGCTGAGGACGAACTCTGTTGCATTATTATCGCTGTGTTGAAAGTTGCTACCGTCGTGTGTTGTTCCAGGTATGAAAACACCGTGACGATTGTAAAGCCAACCTGTCGTATCCTGGCTATGATGTACCATGGCCGCGAGCCAGGAAAGATCTGGTGAGTCAGCGCAGTGACCATCAGAACTGGTCCAAAAGTAAGTGAGATGATTTAATCCTGCGTGTGTTCCCATGTGATGCAGCCACCTGCGGTATGACACACTCGCGCAGATGTTGACTCTGGCAAACGTCCACGCTGGCAGTAAAGTCCTGGTGTTCGAGACCTGTGCTGGACTTGTACTGGGAGCCATTATGGAACGAATGGGAGGCAGGTTTGATTTAAGAATGGGTGTTTTTTATTTATTTAATCTAGTTAGAACAAAGCATTCCCTCTGCCCTTTATTTAATTGCTCTCCGTTCCCTCCTCATCCAGGCTACGGATCAGTGATTCAGATGTACCCAGGAGGGGGGCCTGTTCGAGCGGGTGTGGAGTGCTTTGGCTTTCCTGCTCATTTTCACGATACGCTGCATGAGTTTCCCATCTGCCACGTCAACGCTTTGTTGGCAGGCTCTCTGGACACCTCTGCCAAAGACCCCTCAGCTGGTACGGCATTTTGCTTTTGACCAAGTTTCTAAACTAGTGATAGCCCGTCAGAGGAAGCTAACATCATTACCACTAGTTAGAAATGGTTCTGGATTTGCACACACAGATGTACCAGTGACAAGATTTAAAGCTACAACAGCAAATCTGCAAAACAAGCTAGCATTTAAACACGGTCACAGACCTGTCACCCCTCCCGTCGGCTATCATCTCTGGGCCAAGTCGGCCCGATACCGGAAACACGCATTTCCAGAGTAAACAAGAGAGCGCTAAACGCCAGTCGCTGTTTTCTAGGTACAAACATCTTTTGTCAGGGTATCTGCGGGGTCTTGGAAAGTATTTAAAGTTGATAAATTGATTCATGGACAAAACCCTTAAAGGGATATTCCACCCAAAATTGAAATTTTGTCTGTTGACATATACGAAGGGGTGCCTTAGCGCCTAATCGCCGATGTGTTTAATAATGATATAGTTCGCAGATACACACACGGACAAGTACACACCTGTTATTATGCAGACTAAAAATATTTTTTGCATCATCACTCCACCTCCAGCCTGGCGCCCCTATGCGCCGCGTACACTGCATGCCCACTTTTTGCGCCACTGAGCCTTACTCATTTAAAGGTCATTCCAGTTTATTGATCTGAGCACTGGAAAATTTAGGGATGCTGGAGTACAAACACGTGATGAGATAATTTCATAATATTGTAACATTTCTGCAGCACTAAAGCAGAGTGAGAACATTTTCCCTTAGTAGTGGTTTATTAAAGTATTCCAGCAAACAGCTGAGATAAGGGTGTATTTCTCACAAACTCTAAACATTTAATCACAACCACCTGAACACAACAAAAAACCTCAGTATTTTAGAATATTTTCAGATGTTTTCATGTTTGATGTTCTGTGAATTAGTCTCATAATAATTCTAAATAATTAAATGATGATCTCTGATCATTTCTGTCACCTTATTTATTTTTTTTTTATTTTTTTTTTGTTTTATCAGAGTGACTGTCTAAACCTCATGGTAGAAAATTGTTTACATTTTGCAAAAAATCACATTGATCCACTTTCCCCACGGTTCGGTCCGTACCTCGGTTTTTGGGTCACGGTTTCGGTCCGGTTTCGGTCCACTTTGAAGTGTAGAAAAGCTTAAGAAAAACTGAAATTTCCAAACTTTATTTTATTCACGCAATAATATAACTTTTCAGATGTACTACTTGTAGTCCAGTGTATAATAATATGTTCAGAGACCAACAGAAATGTCACTTTTAAAACGCCTTTTCAGTGTGGTGTCAGTGAGAGGCTAGGGCGACCGAAGCGGGACCGGGAGGGATGCGTAATTTGGAATTGTAGGATGTCCGAGGAAGGTCCCGACTCGGGAGTGTGTTGTGTGAGGGGTTGTGGTTGTGGCGTCGAATAAAGCGAGCCTCTGAGTTCACCGTTTTCTCTCCTCGTCTTTATATTCAACTGCAAACCACAAATCTTCCCACACGGAAGGTGTGTTTGAAGACGGCGTGTCGCATGTCGCCGTGGCTAAGTTTCTCTCTGTAGCGCTTGTTTTGCTCAAACTTTCCGCTCAGTGGGGCGGGTCAAACCTGTGACAGGATATTTACTCGCAGGTAGGGAGGGGGTCTGCTGTGAGCAGCTTCAGACGAGACTAGAGCGGGCACACGGAATGAAATTCATCTTCTTGGACAGACAAACACACCCTGGTGCCGTGTAAAGCATGAAATAAAACATCCAGCGCCAAAATAATGGCAAAACCGAAGTCCTGCGGTACACGAGTGTAGATTGTCCCGTGCAGGGAGGACCGAACGGTCCGGGATTTTACCGCGTACCGTTGCATCCCTATTGATTATTTTTCTAAATTATTCCAACAAATTATTGTTGCAATAAAAAGTTAGTAAATGTCAGAGATTAGTACAAAACCCACTGATGTAAATCTGCAGCATGTGAGGACCTTGTTTGGGGGAAGAGGGTGGTTAGTTATCACCTTTTTTACACCCTCTGAGTTTGTAGGTATGAAAAATAGACGCATGTAAACAAATAAAATAGAATGATTTTTTTGTTCTTCTATGCCAGCTGTTTGCTTGCGTTTCTGTACCACGTGACTTCACGTACCGTTGCTACAGCCTTAAAGCCACAATGTGTAATATTTTTACCTGTTTACTACCAAATTCTGTGTATCCAGTGCACAAACTTGTCCCTTTTCATTAATATTTCTCACCAACATCAATTCTAAATATTCCTCTCAGCTTCAAATTTTACATTTTTAATACATAAATTGTGGTCGACGCTCCATGGTCATCCTCCATCTTGAAATACGGTAGCTATTTAGGGACATGTGAGCTCCAAGTTATGCGTTTGCACTATGACTGTAACCTGAAAGAAACAGCAGAGGGCAGCAGTGCGCCGTGGAAGCATGGCGTCTGACAATGCAACTAAGAAGAGACGAGACTAGCTGCTACACCGTTGCTGTACTTTGTTAGTTTGAATAACAAACAATGAAATCAAAAGACACATCAAATATGTCAGGTCTTATTGATTTCCAACACTCAGCAGCCGCATATGATGAGAACCCCGCCCGCAACAGCTAGACACCAGCCTCCAAGTGTGGTTTATGACTCACCTCAGCTGATCTTTTCTTCATAATAAAGCTCCCAATCCGGTCCCAACGTATCAGTTCCAAAGTCCTTCTTCAAGAAAGCTCCTTCTATTAAAGTCTCCTCTCTTACCGCAGCCTGCCGTGTCTCTCCCAACGGTGGTCCGCTAGCCGGTAGCCATGTTAGCATTAGTTACCGGTACTTTATTTCCACAGCGTGTCCCCGGCTCCAGCCAAACCTCATCGGCTATCCGATCGCTAAACAGCCAGTGGTTGATGTTAGCTCCATCTCGATCCTCACTGCGGCGCACACCGATCAGCTGATGGCTAACCGGCAGACTCTTGTTTACTCCGCTGCTCTGATCCACATGACACCGGACGCCACAGCTGATGCCACCCCTCCTCCGTGTGTGAATCGGTGACAGGCAGCTATGCTAGCTTCCTTCAGGACTGGTAGGTTGATACAACAGCTAACAGCAGTGTTTCCCCTAGAAATGTTCACAGCCGTGATGTTTGTTGACTAAGGGGGGTGTAGGATAGCGCCGCCTCGTCGCGCGGGGGGAGGGGGTGCGCGCGCATCGTCTCCGCGGGGGGGGGGGGGGCGCGCGCATCGTCTTGTCGGGGGATGGGGAGGGGGGGCTACGTGTGGCATTATGCATTAAGACTGAACACTCATTAAAAAATGCTTTTTACCTGCTTGAGTAGTTATATGCTTTGTGTGGGTTAGGCTACAGAGACTGGAAATAAATCAATCTCATGCTTTTTTATAAAAAAACGAACCAGATAGCTGGAGTGAACGCTGGAGTTGTTGCCTTTTTGAGTGGGCCACCGTAGCTGCAATACTTACTCGAAACTGCATGGCGCTAAAGAGTCGCAGTTTTTACCATGATTTCTATGAATATTACTGATAGGGCCTTTAATGTATCCCGCCAATTGATGAAGTGGAAAAGATGAAGCAATGCCGCATTTTAAAATAATAAATATGTGTGTAGTGGCCTTCTGTCCTTCGTTCTGTCTGTGCCACGTTTGGATGCCACTCCAACAACCAGTATTTGCAACGTGACTGAGACCATGTTATCATCTTAAAAAACATTTCATTGAGGATAATAATCATGGTAGATGGTGGTACTCCTCTGATATTAGTGAGTGGAGAGCCTCTCACACCAGTAGAGTTCTGTTGATAAATACATGAGTGTGTAATGAATGGAGGATCCAGGGTCAGACAACCGATTGGACCAATCATTGGTTTCGGATCGAGCCATGTGTTTGGCTGAGGTTTTTAGACAAATGTGAGAGAACCACTTTATTCATTTTATTCTTTTTTTTTATATCTCCACAATATATTTATAGCTATTCTAAGTTAGAATGTTGTGTAGTGTGATAGAAGTGGCTACATATAATGGCGAGCCAGCCAGGAGCCGAACCTAGAATTTTCTGATACGCAGTGCATTGCCTGTAAGTTAAAAGTTAACTTCAGTCATTTTGATTAAATAAACATGGCCTTTAGGTACATAACAGTTGTTAAGAGGCATAAAATGTTTTAAGTTAGCTTGTTTTGCAGATTTGCCATTGCAGCTTTAAAGACAAACAACTGTTCTAGAACCAGAAATCTGGCTAAAGTAGCTGCAGGAGCCAGTTTGTTAGAAACTGGTTGAAAAGCAGAGATTTCAGAGTTTAGTTTGCTTAATTCAAATCTGAATAACACAAAAAACTACTACTTTTACCTTTTATTCTCTATAATCCAAGATGCTAATTAGATTTAAAGCTTTAACAAAACTTGAGTAAATT
Source organism: Aphyosemion australe (assembly GCA_006937985.1). NCBI lineage: Eukaryota > Metazoa > Chordata > Actinopteri > Cyprinodontiformes > Nothobranchiidae > Aphyosemion > Aphyosemion australe. Next base: position 1,884,049 of record SSNS01000060.1, read on the forward strand.
TTGGTTTATTTGGTAATAATCATTCTTTACTAACGTTACAGATGAAAATCAGATTGTTGAAAAGCAGTTTGGTGTTGCTGCAGTGGAGCAACAAAAGCAGCCTGAGTCAGAGCAGCAGGACGGCGGTCCAGAGGAGCAGAGAATGGAAACGAACGCTGCTGATGCTGCCATCCAGGACCAGGAGAGCCTGGAGAAGGAAAAACGCAAAGAAATCAAAGTGTGTCCCAAGTTTAGTGTCATTTATTTGTGTAAGGGTGGATATATTCTCATAAGTTAATGGAGTTTTTTTTTTGTCAAGGCTCAAGAGAAAAAGTTAAAGCTGGAGGAGAAGCGACGGAAGCTGGCAGCAGCTGCTGCCCTGCTGGAAGGCAGGAACGCTGATGGGTCGGTGTCAGATTAGCTCTAACGTTCACATTTCTCTCTCTGCACCACTCTGCTCTCCTCAGCATCAGCCGCCTCCCCCTGTTCACGCTCCGCTCTCAGCAGTTCACAATTAAACTGTGCAGTAAGCAAAAGCTATTCAAACACATTTCTGAACATAAAAGTATGATGAAAGCCTTGAAAATGATCATAACAGTCGTAAGGTACAATTAACCTTCCTCTGGGCCAACGCAGAGTGATTAGTGAGCAACGCTCTTATGGGGGTGAATGAATTGATTTGTTCCTCGTATAAATGTAAGAACCCTAAAGGTTCCTTATGATTGATGTGTGAGCTGAAATGAAGGTGGCGTCTGCTCCTGAGGCATTGATCTTCTCTATTTCACAAAAGCTGTACAGTAAACACAAAACCACTGAGCCCAGGGTTCCACATTGTCCTAAATCAGCTTCTGATTCTCATCCAGCTGGAAAATATTGAATGATTCTCGGTCGTGCGGGGGCAGTAAGTCCTCTAGCACTGATAAGCTAAACTACTGGACTGCCCACCTGCACATTTCCAATTAATGAACTGTTGACGGTGCTTTATTTTTTTAAAGTTGGGCAGGTTTGCTTCATCATCTCTTTGTTTCCCACATGCAGGCTGGTCATAGCGAGTCGGTTTCACCCCTGTCCCGTCCTCCTGGGCCTGATCAAGTTCCTCTCCCCCTCCCGGCCTTTTGTAGTTTTCTCACAATATAAAGAGGTGAGACGTGCATGACTGTCTCCTAAAGGACTGTTCTTAGTTTATTTTAGTATTATTACTGGTGAAACTGGAAAAATTAGAATATCGTGTAAAAGTATATTTATTTCAGTAACTCTTCTTAGACTGAGAGACCATCTAAAGGCTCAGGAACCCTTTGCAGGTGTTCTGGGTTCATTAGCTGATTAGAGTGTGACACTTTGAGTCTAGAATAGGGGTGGGTGCATTTCATCGATGCGGTGATGCATCGCAAAGCTTCACGTGAGGATTCAGAATCGATTAATGAACGTCGATGCTTAAAAAAATAAATAACGTGAAAGCTTTGTTGCAAAGCCGGTACTAAAAAAAAATACACGTAACCGGAGCCTTAACAAATGTAAGTTATTTGTTTTTGTGTAAGGAAGATGCTTTTTACTGGCGCACAATGTGGTAATCTAGGTGCTGTGGAGGAAAATAGAGGAACCAGCAGAAACGGTCCAAAGTTTGGGATCAAACGCGCAGCTATACGGGCAGATTGGCTAATGCTAACTAAGCTAGCGGATAGCAGACTCACGCCGTGGGTTCCAAAAGAACACGATGGTCTTGGAACTAAGAATGACTAAACTCTACAAGAGAAAGAAAAGTCCCACCATCCTGTTTATTCGTAGCTGTCTGCAGCGCTATGGAGCAGAGCCACAGCAGCTACCGGGACTCACGTTGTTGTTGTTGCTACGAGATTGCGCAACACACCGCTCCAGGGCTTTGGCAAGCCGTTATAGTATATAATTCACAAACATTTCTATCTGTGAACGTAATTTAAACTGGATTATTGCCAACCCGTACATTATAGACATGCCACCATTACATTGTTACCAGTAGAAATGAAATGTTATTCAATATCTCAAAAGCTGTAAGACAGTTGAGGCGATAGCATGTTGTTTTGCATGTTATTGAACTGTTTTCTAATAATGTTCTGTTGTTAAATAAAGTAAAGGAAGGAGAGAAAAAATGTTTCCCTAGCAGGTTTTAAATGTTTAAAGCTTCCCTGATCGAAGTTAAGTTGTGTAAATATTTGCACTTTGACAAAGTCATACAGTCATAAAATAAGATTTTGTCTTTGGAAAAATAGTAAGCTGTAAAAAAAAATGTATTTACTTACTGAGAGTAGTTTTAGAATGAAAAAAAAAGCATTAAAAATGTCAATAATCGAAGAATCGTGGCACCAATAATCGAATCGAACCAAAAACCATTATAATCGAAGAATCGAAGCTCCCATAATCGAAATCGAATCGAATCGTGAAGTACCCTTTTTGGAGCACCCCTAGTCTAGAATATTGAACCTTTTCACAATATTCTAATTGTCTGAGATTCTGAATGTGGGGTTTTCACATAATCATCACAATTATAACAAATAAAGGCTGAAACATCTGGCTTTGCATGGAATGAGTCTGTCTCAGATAGGTTGAATTATTGACATAAATGAACGTTTGCACCACGTTCTAATTTTTCACCTGTACTATCTTGGAGGTGGCCTCCTGAGTGGCGTTTATGTTCCAACAGAACTGATGAGCTAACGTCTTATTGTAAACTATTTCTCCAAAAATAGTCCATTCAGGAAGCTTTTACAAAGCAAACAGATTTTAAAAATGGCTGAAATATCCCTTTAATGCCACTAACTGAACAGGAAAAGTAGATAAAAATCAGGTGAATGATTCGTTGCTACCTGACTTCTACAGACTCTCATCGAGTGCTACACAAAACTTAAAGAGCAAGGAGGCACGGTCAACCTCAGACTCACCGACACCTGGCTCCGGCATTATCAGGTAAATAAATACTCACCCTGAATCCCTCAGATTTTCTGAAAATACAAAAAAATTTTTGCAAAGTCTCAAGAAACGGAAAACATTTTCTGACAGCGGCTAGCCGTTGCCCCCTCTCTTCTGTTCTCTCTCCCAGCCATGGCAGCAGAGCTAATATCTCCTGACTGTCTCTGTTGGGTCCCCAGGTTTTGCCTAACAGGACTCATCCTGTGCTGCTGATGAGCGGGGGCGGCGGCTACCTCCTCTCAGGGACAACTGTTGCCACGAACCACTCCAAACCAGCGGGCTCGCCGCAAGCTGAGGAACCAGCTCCGAAGAAACCGAGAACGGACAAACACTGAGGCATAAACAAATACAAACGGATCAGATAATTCAGGGACTCGTCACCTGAAGGGGGTTGTCGTGTCTGGTTTGCTTTCATCAGTTCACTTCTTCAAGAACGTGATTTAAAAAAAACACCCGAGTTGTTTTTATGTAAAAAACTGAAGGAATTATATTTTTCATTTTTAAATAACAGGTTTATGTTTTGAAACCAGCTGTTAACTAGTTTTTTTTAAGTAATTTGTTACAAAATTGACTTGCAAATATAGGTTTACTGTATCTGCACAGAATTAAATTCATTATGTGACCACCTTGACCTCAAGAAATAAAAAAAATACTTGTTTGGTCCCAGAATGACTTCTTTTATTCGGTGCAAACAGAACAAGCTCTTTAAGACGTTTGGATCATTTTTTTAAGCATTTCTCAGACATAATATTTCTAGAAACATCAAAAGTCATTCCCATGCTGAATAATAAATCATCCTAACATCACAAAACACTTAAATGCTACGAAAATGGCAAAGCTTTGGTGTGTTTTCGTAATTAGTCACGTTGAACAATGTGAGCACACAAAACTAGCAGAGGAACAATAAGTTGGAGGATTTTAATCTGCAGGATCATGCAGTCTTGTCATGCAACTTGGCTGCGATTTTCTGCAGCTCCGTGTCCATCGCTGCCAGGTTTTCCAGCTCGTTCTCCTGAAAGACACAAGCAGAAACCTGAACTGTAAGTGACCGTGTTTGGAAGCGTTGCTGCAGCATATGTGTGTAGAGGACACCCCTAATGGGTTAATTGCTCCCTGGAGTTGCATATTCTCCCATTGTCCTTGGAGGTATAGTGTGGCGGAACGAATGCATCACTATGACGGCGCCTCAGTAATCTGTTTCTCTGCTCTAATGCACATGACTAGATAAGGAAATTCCTGCAGGCAAGTCTTTTTATGAGCATATTAGGGCTGATTGCTCTTGGAGGCAACTATCATTAGACCCTCTGTGATTACTGCAGCAGTCATAAAATACTGGTGGGAAAATCCAAGCGGGGCAGAAAAGTTGAGAAACAAAACGTCATCAGGAGTTCGTGTTGATCAGGGGTGTGCCAGGGTTACAGGCTGGCGTTTGTGGAAGCATACGGCGCAGAAAACGACTTGTTTCTGTGGATTCTTTTGGATGGATGAGCGAACAAACGCGGTAGAGAATGTGTTATGTGCATCACTGATCATGAGTGGTGGATAGTGGGCAGCATGATTTACCTCCTGTGGAGTGAGCGCTCTTGTCCTCTTTGCCTCCTCCTGAGTAGAGTGGTTAGCCAGCTGGTTGATCTTGTAACTCAGCAGTTTGGCCAGTTCATCCATCTGAACCAATCCAACAGAAGTGGGGAATATTTAAGTACCCAGCCAGCACACACACGTGGGCCCCATATGGGATCTGTATGGGTCCCAACAGGGCTTGTCCACAGTTGCCCCATGGGGGTTTGCCCAGAAAGATTTTTGACCACATAGATTTTAATGGGCCCTACATGGGTTTTCTGTGGGTTTGACTCAAACACTGGCAAACCCCTGTGGGGCCACCATGGAAACCGTGGATAATCCCTGTTGGAACCCATAAGGCTTGCCCATACAGATCCCATATGGGGCCCACCTATGTGTGCTGGCTGGGATAAGTCAAGTTTATTTTTATAGAAAAATCACGAAGTGCTTCACAAAGATCAAAACAAATCAAAGTCATAATATCCTAAAAACAAAACATCATAAAACAAATGAACGATAATTAAAATCCCAAAATCTCATTATACAGATGAAGAAAACACAAAAGGTTTATGTAAAAGCAGATTTATATAAAAGGGCAAAGTCGTAAAAAATTATAAATTAAATCCACAAAAATCATAAAACAAATGAAAGATAATTAAAATCATAAAGGGGCATAATATAGATAAAGGAAACAAAGATTTAAGTAAAAGCAGCTTTAAACAAAAGGGTCTTCAGCTGCTTTTTAAAGGTGACCAGACTATCAATACTACGTAAGGATAAAGGAAGTTCATTCCAAAGTCGGGGTGCAACAGCCTGAAAAGAGCGATCACCTCGACTTTTATATCTGATCTTTGGAACTTCTAGGAGGTTCTGGTTTGTGGACCTGAGGGCTCGGGTTGGAGCATAAGGCTTTAACAGTTCAGTCATATAAGGAGGAGCGTGGCCATGTAGAGCCCTGAAAGTTCTAGTCAGGATTCTAAAATTAATTCTAAGATTAATGGGTAACCAGTGCAGAGACATCAGAATAGGAGTGATGTGAGCTCTTCTGTTTGCTCCAGTTAGGAGCGTCGCTGCAACGTTCTGGACCAACTGAAGGCGCTCAAGGGCTTTTTTGTGTTACAGTAATCTAGACGGGAGGAGATAAAGGCATGGATAACCATTTTAAATTCATGTTTTGACACCAACCTTCGCAGTTTGGATATATTTCTTAAATTATTAAAAACAGTTTCGGACCAGTGTTTTTGAGTGACCTTCAAGAGACACTGATTGGTCAAAAACACCCAAATTTCGCATGTTTGACTTGACGCTGGAGCTAAATGACCAAGTTGTTAACTAATGAGAGGAGCCATGCTCACAGGGGCAATGATCAGACATTCAGTCTTTTCAGAGTTTAACTGAAGGAAGTTATCTTCTAGCCAGCTAGTGATCACTGATAGGCACTCTAGTAGTTTATAGAACTCAGAATCCTTAAAGGAGCAGTACAGCTGAATGTCATCTGCATATAGGTGATAGGAGACATCATGAAAAGCATCAATTATCTGTCCAAGAGGGTGTATATATAATAAAAACAGGAGTGGACCCAAAACAGAGCCTTGGGGTACCCCACAGAACAAATTGGTGGAATCTGACATGATGTGGTTTATACAGACACTGAAACTTCTGTTAGAAAGTTACGATCTGAACCAGTCTAGAACAGTTCCAGAGATTCCCACCGAGTCACGAAGTCTGTTATTAAGGTGCTGTGATCAACTGTGTCAAAAGCTGCAGAAAGATCCAACAATACTAAAGCGGTAAATTCCCTGCTGTCTGCAGCCATCATGATGTCACTGGAAACTTTAAGCAAAGCTGTTTCTGTTGAATTAATTTAATAAAAACCAGATTGGAATTTATCCAAACTGTTGTGTAGTTCCAGAAAATTCATCAGTTGATCGGCCACGTTTTCTAGAATTTTAGAGAAGTCTGCAGCCTATTGATATGCAGCTGAAATGTTTGAAAGGTTTCGATGTCTGCAAAGCATCTGAAAACGAGAATAGTCTTTCATCACCTTATCTGAAGCAGCAGCTGGTTCATCTGAGTCCCGTTTGTACCAGGCAGGGTGGTAGTAGCCTCTGAAGATCCAGGGATTACGCTTCTCAGCCAGATACCTAAAACGGTCCAATCAGGATGCGGTATGAGCACACTACCTGATGTTTGCTTTGAGCACGTTTTGTTTTAAAGTCTGTGGGAAGTTGGAAAACTGAACAGCTATGACAGAAGAATTACCTCAAAGCTTCATCTCTGTCTTTTTCGTCTTCTGAGTATTCCTCTGAATTTCCCCGCTGCTCTTCCTCTTCCTCCGATGATCCTCCTGCTCGCTTGTTAAGTCTCTTTTTATGGTGGTATCTGTGTGTCGGCTTCCATATCCTCTTCTCTATTTCTCCCTCTTCCTTTTCCTGTCTCTTTTCATAACCCCAGTCCTCCTGACTGCGTCCTCCTTCCGATTCCTCCCTGGCCTCCTCTGGTAGCTCTTCATCGCGTCTTTGTCTCCTCTGATGGTATCTGCCAGGCCTCCAGTTCCGTTTCTCCATCCCAGTATCAAAATCCCAGTATTCCTGACTGCGTTCTCCTTCCGGTTCTTCCCTGTTGCCTTCCGATGGCTCTTCATCACGTCTTTGTCTCCTCTGGTGGTGTCTGCCAGGCCTCCAGTTCCGTTTCTCCATCCCAGTATCAAAATCCCAGTATTCCTGACTGCGCTCTTCATCCGGTTCTTCCCTGTTGCCTTCCGATGGCTCTTCATCACGTCTTTGTCTCCTCTGGTGGTGTCTGCCAGGCCTCCAGTTCCGTTTCTCCATCCCAGTATCAAAATCCCAGTATTCCTGACTCCGTTCTTCTTCCGGTTCTTCCCTGTTGCCTTCCGATGGCTCTTCATCACGTCTTTGTCTCCTCTGGTGGTACCTGCCAGGCCTCCAGTTCCGTTTTTCCATTCCAGTATCGATATCAAAGTATTCCTGGCTGCGTTCTTCATCCGGTTCTTCCCTAGCGTTTTCCAGAGGTTCTTCATATCGTTTATGTCTCCTCTGGTGGTACCTTCCAGGCCTCCAGCTCCTCTTGTCAACATTCCAAGACTCCTGGCTGCGGTCTTCATCGACCTCACCCTCCAACGGTTCGTCGCTGCGCTTGTGGAGCCTTGACTTGTGATGATAACGATGTGTGGGCTTCCATATACGCTTATCCCTCTCCTCCTCATCCCTTTTGTTTACATCCCAGTACTCCTGGCTGCGCTCTTCCTCTGGTTCTTCCTCTTCTCCCTCATCTCGTTTGTGTCTTCTTTGATGATACCTCCCAGGTCTCCAGCTCCTCTTCTCTCTTTCTTCACTTTCCTCATCCACCTCTTCATCCTCCAACCTCTTTTCCATCCCTCCCCAGTTCTCCTGACTACGCTCATAATCTTCCTCCTCTCCGCGTTTGCTCTTCCTCTGGTGGTACCTTCCAGGCCTCCAGCTGCTCCTCTTCTCTCGTTCTCCTCCACCTCCATTCTCTGACTTATTGTCTCCCAGACTCCAGGATTCCTGGCTGCGCTCATCTTCGAGGTTTGCTCTCTTTTCCTCCACAGATTTCAGAAGCGCTTCAATGTCTTTCACGTCTGCCGCCTTTGCTGCGGGTTCCTCAGTGTGACCTTTAAACACCTCCTCTTGTGTTACGGGAACATCACTACTCTTCTTGCTCAGCGAGGCGTGATTGACCCCTAAGACAAAGAAAAGGGCTAAAGATTAGCTTAAAAATGATTTGAACGAACATGTTTCAGGCATTATATCAACCTGTTAAAGGAAAGAAAAGTCCACAGTGTTCACTGAAACAACTGACAATTAATGAAAATCTGACTGCATTTGAATTGTGGTTCAGCAAAATCATTTAAAGGGGACATATTGAGAATTTTTTTCTTAAGTTATAATACACTGCTCACAAAAATTAAAGGAACACTTTTTTATTGGGCCTGGCATGAAATCAATTAAACCTGTCTGATAATTTTCTGGTTGATTAAGCAGCTGAGGGCATTGTTAATCACTTTCAGCTGTATTGGTGTTCATGGACTTAACGACAGGTGCACTAAAGTGGCAACAATTACAAAACCCTCAAAACAGGACTGGTTTAACATGTGGAGGTCATTTCAAGTTTCTCCCTCCTGATCTTTTTTGGCTGGTTTTCAACTCGTGCTAGTTTTGGCTTGAGTAATTATCTCTACTGGCAGCATGAGGCGATTCCTTAACCCTACAGAAGTTGCACAGGTTGTCCAACTTCTCCAGGATGGCACATCCACACGTGCTGCAGCAAGAAGGTTTAATGTGTCTCCCAGCACAATCTCCAGAACATGGAGGAGATTTCAGGAGACTGGCGGTTATTCTCGGAGAGCTGGACAGGGCCGTAGAAGGTCCACAACCCATCAGCAGGACCGATACCTGCTCCTTTGTGCAAGGCGGAACAGGCTGAGCACTGCTCGTGCCCTACAGAATGACCTCCAGAGGGCCACTGGTGTGAATGTCTCTACCCAAACAATCAGGAACAGACTTCATGAAGATGGCCTGAGGGCCCGACGTCCTGTAGTGGGCCCTGTGCTCACTGCCCAGCACCGTAGAGCTCGACTGGCATTTGCTCAAGAACACCAGAATTGGCAAGTCCGCCACTGGCGCCCTGTACTTTTTACAGACGAGAGCAGGTTCACCCTGAGCACCTGTGATAGACGTGAAAGAGTCTGGAGAAGACAAGGAGAACGTTATGCTGCCTGCAACGTTGTTCAACATGACAGGTTTGGTGGTGGGTCAGTGATGGTCTGGGGAGGCATATCCATGGAGGGACGCACAGACCTCTACTGCCTAGGAAATGTTGCTCTGACTGCCATAAGGTATCCAGATGAAATCCTTGAACCCTTTGTCAGACCCTACGCTGATGCAGTAGGTCCTGGTTTTCTCCTAATGCACGACAATGCCCGGCCTCATGTGGCAAGAGTATGCAGGCAGTACCTGGAGGATGAAGGAATTGAAACAATTGAATGGCCTTCACGATCCCCTGACTTAAACCCAATAGAACATCTGTGGGACATTATGTTTCGGTCCATTAGGCGGAGCCAGGTTGCTCCTCAGACTGTACAAGAGCTCAGGGATGCCCTCACACAGATCTGGGAGGAAATGCCACAAGACACCATCCGTTGTCTCATTAGGAGCATGCCCTGACGTTGTCAAGCATGCACACAAGCTCGTGGGGGCCACATAAGATACTGAAAAGCATTTTGAGTTGCAGAAATTAAGTTTTTGAAATAATGGACTAGCCTGCCACATCTTCATTTCACTCTGATTTTAGGGTGTCTACACCAGTGTTCCCCAACCCTGGTCCTCAGGGCCCACTGTCCTGCATGTTTTCCATGTTGCACTTTCAAACAATAGAGTTTCCCTGCTGCCACACACCTGACTCAAATGAATGAGTGATTAACAGGCATCTGCAGCACTTGAAGTCCTCCTGAGGAGGTAATGCAGATCAGGTGTGTTGAAGCAGATACATGGAAAACATGCAGGACAGTGGGCCCTGAGGACCAGGGTTGAGGAACACTGGTCTACACAATTGAGCCCTCTGTAGGCTGAAAATGTTTATTTCCATTAAAAGACTTGGCATCCTTTTGTTCCTAAGACATTGCCCTGTCATTATTTGTATAGATATCCAACTTCATATTGAGATCTGATGTATCTAATGTGTTTCTTTAAAGTGTTCCTTTAATTTTTGTGAGCAGTGTAGTTCTATTTATACAAAACATGAAGTTATTTGCACTAAATCTCTCTTACATAAAGCAATTTCAGCTGTTTTATTCTTGACCGTTTCAGAATGAACCATTTCAGGACTCTGTCACTGTAAAAAGAACACGCTGGAGTTGGCCACGCCCACCCATTCATTGCTGCTATAAGACGAGAAGCTCTGATATCCGTTAGGAGCTCATAGAGGAGCAGCTGCTCCTCCAGCAGCAGCTCTCTCTCTTGCTGTGACAAGTGCTTCTATTCTACTTTCCCTGTTTGTGACATCACAAAAGGGGACTTTTTGAAATGACTCGTTTTCGGTACATTACTCTTAAAACCAAACACTAACAGAAAACAGGTGGACAGATTCTTTTGTCCACCTGTGTTTATAGATGCAGTAGAGACCCACAAAATGATGCAAAAGGTGAGTTTTGCATAAAAACAAACTTATCTTTTACACCAAGACTTAATATTTTTTTGCACAACCTTTTAAGCCAATCACTGCAATCAGGTGATTTCTATAAAACTCAATGAGATGTCTGTACGTCCACTTCAGTCCATCCTCCTATCTGCGTGTTTGAGGTTTTCCTCATCCTGTTGGGGGATTGATGGGCTGAGACAAGACTTTCTGACACCAGGCGGCACATTTAGCTCCAGATTGCCTTGATAGTCTTGAAATTTCATTAAACCCTGAGCAGGACATCATGCGTCAGATGCAACAAACCTGCTCCAGAAACTGCATCGAGCCTCCTTCACTGTCGGTTCAGTGTTCTTTTCTTCATGTTTGTGTCTGTGAATACAGAGCTGATGTTGTGTCTCATGTGTCCAAAGGACATTCTCCCAAAAGCTTTGTGGCTTGTTGATTTTAATTTTTCCACTTGTGTTCTCCTCAGTTGTCCATTTTGCCTCAAACAACAGCAGTTCAACATGTTCAACTTGAGTCAGAGGAACACCAAGCTGCTTTAAATGGTCTTCTAGCCTTTACCTGTAACACTGGTCAGTAATAGTCTTTCTAATTTCATGAGACAACTCTGTCCTGAGCTTTCTGTGGTCCATATTCAGAGTGCACTCTAAAAATGAAATGTTGAATTTACTTAACCAAATGATGTCAACTGGTTCCACTAAACAAAGTTGCTTAAATCTAAAGAGTAATATTAATTTACTTTACCATAACAATGTTTATTACTATTTTACAGTTAAGCAACTAGATTTAGTGGAACCAGTTGACATAACTTGGTTAAGTAAATTCAACATTTCATTATTTAGAGTAGTACACACCCTGATAGCAAACAGCACTGTGACTACTTTTTATTCTTTCAATAGGCTGACTGAGTAGAAGAACAAAGCTATGGAGGCTAACTGCAGGACACATCTTGGTTTAGCGTTACCCAATAAACAAGTTATTTTTATTTTATTTTTTTCATTTTGGTCCAAATTAGTTTCATTCATTTGTTTTAAAGATTTTTCTGTTAAACCACAATGCAAAAGCAAAATTATGTCCTTTAGTTGATTTTCAGTATGCTTGTTTATTTATTTATATATATATTTTATTTATTTTATTATATTTGTTATAAGTTTTGCCTTGTGGGTTTGCTTTTCTGTAACTGAAGGGTAAAACATCTGTAATTTAGCATCTAAAATTGTACCAAGATATCCACTAACAGTGCTGCACCATCTGGCAAAAATCAGCCTCAAAGACAAATTGTTCTCATTTCTTTTCATGTAAAATCGCAACACCTGGTAAATGCATACGCTTGATCTGAACTGACCTGCTTTGATGATGTCTCTGCATTCCTGATCCAACTGAGCGTCCGGTGTGGAGAGGGCTTTGGACAGGACTTCAACCAAACATCGTGTTACCTGCAGAATCCAAACAAGTGAGCTCTCCGATCGAAGGTTTGATCAAAACAAAAGTGTCTTAAATAGCTGGGGAAGCATACCACGTCTTCTCTCGGTCCTTCTTTGCTGAGTGGAAGCGCTAGACTTTCTGCATTTGGACAAACAAATGAATAAAACTGCGGAACTGTGTCTCTGTCCATGGTCCTGAAACTGCAGGAAGACACGCCACGTTTTCACTTACCTGTAAGCAGACAAGCAACAACTACCAGGATGGATCTCATGTTGCTGAAGGTGAGGTGGACCCAAAAGCAGGTGGAACCGCTGTGAGACCAGCTCCCGTCCTTCCGCAGCGGCCGGACAGAGCTGCGCTGACTGGCGCTGCTGCTCTGAGATCTGCAGCTCAGGAGCGCCTCAAATAAGGACGGGGAGCGGGGTGGAGAGGCGTGGGAGGACGGCTCCGGGCTTCATGTCATGACTCATTAGACCTGAGCGAAGACCGACACAAAAACAGGATCGATATTTGCCTTTTCATTTGTTTTGAGTGAAATTGTAATCTGGTTCGTGTCACGACGCGTTCAGGTGATGCGCGCGGGGCGTGCTGCAGAAAGCTGCACGAACCAGCTGCAATCCTGCAAAACTTTTAAGATTGTTTTTCTCATTTCTAGGTGAATTCAGCCTCTGATCACTTCTACTTGCACCCCCCCACACACGTTTCGTGTCAAAACCGAACACAAGGTTTCAATTTACTGAAATTAGGTCAAATTCTTTGTAATTATTAACGAATCTCAAAGCTGGAGGCATTTTTGCTGCAATACATTGACTTATTTGCTCATTTAAATGTATTAAATAAAAATGTTCTTGCAGAAATATTTGATTTATTGTTCATTTCTATTCACTGTCCATTTCTGCCATTGTCATTTGCAGACTGCTTCCTGCACTTTAATATTTTAGCCTGTTCAACTTGTTGTTTAGGTTAATGATTATTTTTGCTTTTAAACTTTCTAATAATTTAAATGTGAGGATTTTAGGATTTTTTATAATTCAAAGTGAAATTCAAAATGCTCACCACCACCAGACAAAACAAATGACACACAGAGGCTAAATCTGTTAATAACATCTAAAGCTGGAACCATAATCCTGCAAATACTAATTAAATGTGTTTATTGTTTTCCTACAAATGAATGGTGGGGTTTGAATTAGATGAGGAACAAAGGGAAGTCATTATTTGGTTATATTTATCTGCCAAACCCAAAAAGAACAATATGTGCTGGGGAATTGACCCTGCAAACAGTCAATGTCGCATGGACGTGCAGATCTTGTCTATTTATGAGTCCATCGGTCTAGTCTTGTGCCATTGACTCTCATGTAAATATTTTTCCTAATAAGCCTAAATAGTAGCATTTTTTTATATTATTATTCTGTTTGAGTTCCCAGACCAGTCACAGATTCAATTTTAAGTTTTTATTGTTTTCCACTAGATTGCGTATTTTCCCCATATATAGCAGGGCAGTACTGCATACAAATAAAAAAATAAATACATTTTTGTTTTTTACCCATTTGTGACACTCCAAGGCTGTGAAAATTCACCCCCAAAACAAGTCCTCTGGACATAACACACAAACAGTGATTTCATTTTTACATTTTTTCACAGTTCTGATTTTGATCATAAACCTGTCAATAAAGGGGTTAAATCTCAGAAACACAAATATTTTATTAGATTTTATGAAGCTAAGAATGAAATTCATGTAAAAAATGGAGACTTATGAAATATCATAGGATAATTCTATAGTTTTGTTGTAGCATTTTTTGTGCACAAGGAGTAGAAACGCCATAAAAAATAAAGTAATATATGAGGGTTAAAAAAAACAAAAAAGCATTGCTGAAAAGAAATACCATCGTTAAATTATTTTATCTCGAGTTTATCTAAGTTAATGTCATAAAGTGGTTTAGTAGAAGACCAAAATGGGAATAAAACCTTAATGGAGATTTAATTTAAAAGGGATGATGATGCAGCAAATCACAACTAAACAAAAACACATCCAAAGAAAGTGCAAAACCATCTAAGACAGGTTCTCCTTACTTAAAACAAAAAACTAGCATAACTCATGTCCAAATCATTATGACTTCAAAATGAAAGCAAGAATAAAGTTTAAATTCCTAAACTTCAGTATTAGAAGTTGGTTCATGAGAGGTTTGGAATGCCCTCTCCATGCACTCTTTCAGGCTCAGCATGGGTATGCATCACTTCTCAACATTTCCCACCATGTTGTCACTTTGCACCAGGGCCGGCCCTACCCAATTTGGTGCCCTAGGCGAGCTTACTCCTTGGTGCCCCTCATCCCTACTCTGCATGCACACGTTTACAGTCTGTGAGAGCTGCAGGTAGTGAGATGCAGCTTATCCCAGCTATTTAACAACTTTAATAAACCACTATTAGGAGCGAAATATCATTCAGTCTCGTGCTTTGCTGCACAAATGTTACAATATTAAGAAACTAGCTTAGCTCGCGTTTGTCCTAAAGCTAGTTGACTCAGCAAAAATGACCCGTCTCCCCAAGTAGCAGGTAAAGACAAATTAGACGGGGGGGGGGGGGGGGGGGGGGGGGGGGGGGGGGGGGGGGGGGGGGGGGGGTGCCAAGGGCCCCAGGTTGGCCTCATTGGTAAGTTACATATCATTTATCACTATTATTATTGATAACACTGTGCTACTTAATAGACTTTGCTAAGAAGGTATTGATGTGGGCTTGTTCTTTTAATATCAACTTATTTTACATGTTACATTTTTTTCTCCTCCTGAATGGATAGCGCCGTTAGCATTTGCCTGCATTGCCTACAGGACGGGCCGGCCCTGCTCTGCACCACTGGTGGGCTAATGTAATATATATTAAAGACAAAATCAAATGTTCTGTGTATGAATCAGAAATGGTCACAAATCAATCCTCTTATTAATTCAGCCACAAGCACATCCAGTCAGACACTTTATTGGAACTTATTTGAGCTTTAGTACCAGCTTTAGTACCAGCAGTGGCACAAAAAGTGTGCATGCGGCGTATGTGATGCATAGAGGCGCTGTGCTGGAGAGGGGTGCCAAAGTGACGATGGAACAGAAATTTAGTCTTCAGTTCCTGTGCTTAATAACAGGTGTATACTTTTACTTTCATTGTGTATCTGCAAATTAGGCTATAATTATTAGTAGTATTTACTTTATACTAGTCTTTACTTTATAATAGTATTTACGCAGGATTCGAATTACAGGAGAGCCAGGGGGAGCCCAGCTCCCCTGGAAGCCCTCAACAGACCCATGGGGAGCCTGAAAATTTATCCAGCTTCAAACCATTTTATATCATTTGTACGGCGTTTTACCGAAGTGATCGGACAAACGGCTCCACCCCCAGTTCTCACGTAGTTTTAACAGAGGTGATTGAATATATGACTCTTCACCACCTCATCCCCCGGTTTCACGGGCTCCCCCGGAGGCCTGTGTGTAATTCGAGCCCTGTATTTACATTATACTAGTCTTTACTTTATAATAGTATTTACATTATACTAGTCTTTACTAGGAATGCAACGATACCACTTTTTTCCAAACCGATACGATACCGATACTTGGATCTGAGTACTCGCCGATTCCGATTACCGATACCGATACTTCTACCACACACAAAAATGCAATGAATTGGAATACAGGTTTTATTTTCTTCTCTTCTTTCAACAGGAAAAGACGTTGAGTTAGATAAAAAATAAAATATATTAACAGAGATCACAAAACTAAAATATTAGGTGAAAAATAAATATTTTCTGTGAAATCATTGCACAGTTTTCTACAAACAAAATGAACTAATTGGCACTGTCTCCAGCTTTCATGAACATAACATTTATGAACCTATCGCAGTGTCCACATTTAAATAAAAAAACTATAGTCAGCATGCAATAGTGTAGATTCTGAACTAAGCTTTTTTGGGAAACATGAGCTGCAGGTTCTTTTTGATGAAAATAATCATCTCTGCATTTTCAGGTGTGAGCCTGTTTCTGCTTTCATTCATAATGTTTGAAACATCTCCCCCTATCTGTCAATATAGAAAACTACAACAGAAATGACAAGTCCCAGTGAAGCCACTTTCAGGCAACTGGTATCGGTACCTGGTATCGGTTAGCTTTTTTCTGGTATCGGTATCGGACCGATACCGATACCAGTATCGGTATCGGTGCATCCCTAGTCTTTACTTTATAATAGTATTTACTTTATACTAGTCTTTAATTTAATAGTATTTACTTCATAATAGTATTTATGTTATACTAGTCTTTACTTTATAATAGTATTTACTTTATATTAGTCTTTACTTTATAATAGTATTTACTTTATACTAGTCTTTACTTTATAATAGTATTTACTTTATAATAGTATTTATGTTATACTAGTCTTTACTTTATAATAGTATTTACGTTATACTAGTCTTTACTCTATCATAGTATTTACTTTATAATAGTCTTTACTTTATAATAGTATTTACTTTATACTAGTCTTTACTTTATAATAGTATTTACTTTATACTAGTCTTTACTTTATAATAGTATTTACTTTATACTACTCTTTACTTTATAATAGTATTTACTTTATACTAGTCTTTACTTTATCATAGTATTTACTTTATACCAGTCTTTACTTTATAATAGTATTTATGTTATACTAGTCTTTACTTTATAATAGTATTTGCGTTATACTAGTCTTTACTTTATAATAGTATTTACCTTATACTAAGGCCTTACTTTATAATAGTATTTACTTTATACTAGTCTTTCCTTTATAATAGTATTAACAGTATACTAGTCTTTACTTTATAATAGTATTTGCATTATACTAGTCTTTACTTTATAATAGTATTTACTTTATACTAGTATTTATTTAATTTTTAAGGTTTGGATGCCTGTGAATATTTGAATAGAATATTCTGAAATTGGTGTAAAGAAAACATGATTTAAATGTATTTATTTGACTTATATTTA
Source organism: Aphyosemion australe (assembly GCA_006937985.1). Taxonomy (NCBI): domain Eukaryota; kingdom Metazoa; phylum Chordata; class Actinopteri; order Cyprinodontiformes; family Nothobranchiidae; genus Aphyosemion; species Aphyosemion australe. The sequence goes on from SSNS01000060.1 coordinate 1,901,132, forward strand.
ATGAGGATAAATACCGCTTGAAAAGTATCATCTCGTTATTGAGTGGGTCCTCAAAATATACAATAAAATAGCAAATAAGATAGCAGAGTCGTTACATAATCAAACTTACAATAACAAAAACATACAAAAACAAAAAAAATCCTGCTAAGCTGTGGCTGGCCTACGATTATAACTAAAGGCTTTTAAATAATTATAGCTATGTAAACAAACCCAATATACACCGACAGCCATGTCTGTGTACAAACAAGACTAAGACAATGACAAACAACCTTACATTAAGTACAAATTAGACAGTGGAAGCAAAACAATCACAGACTGGCAGTAAATAATCATAAATAGAGCTGTGAAATAAGGAAATAAAGAAATAAACCTCAAATCAGAGGGTAATCTATTCCAGTCATGAGGAGCTTTAAGACAAAAGGCACTTCTTTTCTAAATGAAAGCTGATCGTTAGATGGGGTATGATACTCGGCAATGACAGGTACTAACAAACAACAGGTCAATAACAGGTCAATTAAATTTATTTCTATAGCGCCAAATCTCGACAAGAGTCGTCTCAAGGCACTTCACAAAGTAAACATCCCAACAGAGTTTAGTTCATTAAGCCAATCAATAAAAAGTTCCCTATATAAGGAACCCAGCAGATTGCATCGAGTCACTGACTAGTGTTAGTGTCTTTACATCAATCCCCATACTAAGCAAGCATGTAGCGACAGTGGAGAGGAAAACTCCCTAGGTCATGATCTAATGTGGGCCGGTCTGAGACATAAGATAAATAACAGCAGCTTGATTCGACTTTGTTCTTGTCATGAGAACCTAGTTTTGAAAGATCTGCACGCTCACACATTCAACAGCGAGCTCAGCCCAGCTGATTTGTTATTATGGTTAACGAAGCATCAGTTCAGCTTTGGTACTGAGCAGCAGCAAAAAGGACAGAATAACATTGTTAACTCAAATATATTATAATTACTGGAATATGTATAGATACTTTCATACATGTTCTTTCCAGCCTGTAATTCTACTTTTTTTTCTAAAAATGCACCAGATTGCTAGCCTGGCAATCCATCCTATATATGTGAATATATTAGTATATATAAAACTCTGCAAAGCAAGAATTTGGTCTAGTTCACTAGGCTACCAGATTGCTGCTTTTAAATATAAATGGGGGCATGCCACCGGACCCTCCATCTTTTTCACCCCTGACCTTTCAGTGGTGGTGCACCATAGGGGTATAATAAGTGGCAGTATCCTTCAAAGACACTTAGGAATAGACACTTTAAAGATACATGGTTCGGTGAAGTCGGGCTGCGGGGCTGTCATGTGTCTGCATACCCCTCAGAAAGTAGATAGTTGCACCCCTGAGTACCAGCAGAGGGGAGAAATGGAGGCCTGAGGGCAAATTCATAAATATACAAAAAAAAAACATAAATAAATAATAATAATGATAATAAAATAATAATAATAATAATGCATTTAATTTATATAAATATTTTATTAAGGAAAAAAAACAATTGACACAAATAACATTCCCAAACTTTTTTGATTAGTGTATTTTCTGCATGTAAATTCAATTCAATTCAATTCAGTTTATTTATATAGCGCCAAATCACGACAAGAGTCGTCTCAAGGCACTTCACAAAGTAAACATTTCAATACAGTTCAGTTCATAAGCCAATCAGTAAAAAAGTTTCCTATATAAGGGACCCAGCAGATTGCATCAAGACACTGACTAGTGTCATTGTGTTGGTACAATCCTCATACTAAGCAAGCATTTAGCGACAGTGGGAAGGAAAACTCCCTTTTAACAGGAAGAAACCTCCAGAGGATCCTGGCTCAGTATGAGCAGCCATCCGCTACGGCTCACTGGGGGTTGAGAAGACAGAGCAGGCACAGGCACACCCCACACCCACACACACACACACACACACACACACACACACACACACACACACACACACACACACACACACACACCACATATATCAAGTAGTGTTTCTATGGCTACACTGTGATTTCTTAGTAGAAGTTCTATTTAGTAAGAGTAAGAGAAACTTTATTGTCTTTATCTGAGTGAATCTATAATTAATTCAATAGGTGAACTAATAGTAGCACATTCTATGTTAAAGAAAGTAAGATGTAATATCAGGAAAGGGAGAATGTTAGGTGGTTGGCAGCAGTGTGCCAGCCGATGGCCCCCTCCATGAGGCCACCACAGCTCAGCAGAACGCCAGTGTAGCTTCTTCTGGGGAGAAAAACACTTAGAGAGAAAATAAAGTTAACAGCTGGAATAACAGGAAATAATGCAGTTAGAGAGTGGTGGTAGAAGAGAGTAGCAGAGTGTGGAAAGTGGTCAGTATGTCCTCCAGCAGTCTAAGCCTATAGCAGCATAACTACAGAGATAACTCAGGATAACCTAGCCTTTTAGATGGAGGCATGTGGGAGGCAGGGCCAGGGAGAAGTCTTTAACGACAGTAGTCCCCTCTGTACACTCCACCTCCCTCTGCTCCCCACTCGTCTAAACCTGGGCTAACATCAGAATTTAACCATAAGCCCTATCAAATAGAAAAGTTTTGAGCCTAGTCTTAAAAGTAGACAAGGTGTCTGCCTCACGCACTAATGCTGGGAGCTGGTTCCACAGTAGAGGAGCCTGATAGCTAAAAGATCTGCCTCCCATCCTACTTTTAGATATTCTAGGAACCACCAGTAAACCTGCAGTCTGAGAGCGAAGTGCTCTGTTAGGAACATATGGAACAATCAGATCACTGATGTATGATGGAGCTTGATTATTAAGAGCTTTATATGTGAGAAGGAGGATCTTAAAATCTATTCTGAATTTAACAGGCAGCCAATGTAGGGAAGCTAAAACAGGAGAGATGTGGTCTCTCTTTTTAATTCTCATCAGAACTCTAGCTGCAGCATTTTGGACCAGCTGAAGACTTTTGACTACATTCTGTGGACCTCCTGATAGTAATGAATTGCAGTAATCCAACCTTGAGGTAATGAATGCATGAACCAGTTTTTCAGCATCACTCCTGGAAAGGATGCTTCTAATCTTAGCAATATTCCGAAGGTGGAAAAAGGAAATCCTACAAACCTGTTTAACGTGGGATTTGAATGACATGTCCTGGTCAAAGATTACACCGAGGTTCTTTACTTTGTTCTCGGAGGCTAATTTAATACCGTTTAGA
>SSNS01000060.1:1906943-1933176 GCA_006937985.1 Aphyosemion australe
ATTTTAGTGACCTCCGATTGGCGTAACCGGGTGTCATTACCGCCAGCGTGAATAACAATCTTACTGTATTTACGCTTATCCTTAGCCAGCAGTTTCAGGTAGGATTTAATGTCGCCCGCTCTGGCCCCTGGCAAACATTTGACTATGGTTGCTGGAGTCTCTAATGCCACGTTTCTGACTATGGAGCTACCTATAACCAGAGTCGGCTTCTCAGTGGGTGCGTCACCGAGTGGGGAAAATCTGTTTGAAACGTGGACGGGTTGGTGGTGTCCCACGGGCTGGGTTCTATGCTTCTTACGTACAGTCACCCAGCCGGCCTGAGGTCCCGGCTGCTCGGGTTCTACTGGAGGACCGCTACGGGATGGTTCTGATCTAGTTAGCCCCGCGCTAGCTAAGTAGCTACGGCTATCTACAGGTTTTTCAACAGCGCGGAGCCGGGCCTCCAATTCTGACACCCTCGCCTCCAAAGCTACAAAAATGCTACATTTATTACACGTACCATTATCACTAAAGGAGGCAGAGGAGTAACTAAACATCTGACACACAGAGCAAGAGATAGGAGACGGAGAGGGAGAGACAGAAGTAGCCATAGCCGCGTCGAGGCTAAGCTAACTAGGCAAACAACCTTTCACACCAAATAAAACTGCGTGCGAACTCAAAGGGTTCCCTAAACGCTAGGTGCAACAGAAAATGTGTGTTTTCGCGTGCTTATGTACTACAAGAACTCAAAAATGTCTCAGTACAGAGAAATCAAACCAATTTTAGCAAGCCACAAACACCGAACAGCTACACTGAGTGCAAGCACTGAAACAGGAAGTGACGTAATGCCTTACCGCAGGTTCAGCCAATCTCACCATGTAAAGGCATGAGTTGTATAAAACCAGGAGCATGAATAATAACTAATAACTCCTGAGTTGGGTTGAACTGATATGAGGAGTGTCAGAACTCAGACACCATGGCCTCGGATCAGAACATTCCAGCTGACAGCCGTGGGCGTCTTCTTGATGACTCTTCACATGTTTGCTTCTCCTGTCTCCCCTCAACAGAAGCACATGAGTGACCAGTATGAGAAGAACAAAGGGTCCTAAAAGAGCCGGGGTGAAAACCCCGTTCATGTGAGCTGTTTACACAAAAACCACTGACCTTTATCTCTGCCAAAGTATGCACAAATTCAATCATGTCTTGGAAACCATGAGTCCAGAAACTCAGTGGCTCTGAGCGGTGTGGGTGCACCGTGCTCCATAAATCAGTGCTTTTCATGCCTCCATGACTGGTTACTGGTATTTGTTACTGCAGACAGCCTCCACTGGGGTGAAATATTAACTGGCCAGAGCATAAAACCGTAATGTCAGATGCTGTATTGTGCATTCAAGCAATTCATGCTCATCTGAAGCTGCCAGCATGCTCAGTCTTTGGTGTGACTTATAGGAAGAACACTTCCTGTGTTTATGAGAAGCTGCTGCAGCAGGATGGAGCTCTGCAGATTCATAGATTATCTCTGAGTAGAAGGTTTGACAGTGGCACGGCTACAATTCATCAAAGGTTATGAGTGATCCAGCTGTATGTGTTTCTGTGAGTGTGTGGTTTGGTCCCGTCGCTGCTCTTCCTCCATCTGATTAATATTTCAAGATAAACAGAGATTAAGAGGAGATTTGACACTGAGACAACTCAGTGTGTGTGCTGGTCAGTCCCTCTCTGTAATAAAACCTCCCCTTTCATCATTTCTATTTCCATTCAAGAGCAAAAGACAAATCTGCTCACACAGAAAACAATACAAGTGCTGCATGAAAGCCTCATCTGTGCTTTGATCTTTGGTTGGAGGCACACTTTAGATTTGGTTCTTATCTGCTGAAACACTTTGATGACAGTCCAAGAACAACACAGGAGTCTGTTTCAATAACTTTTAGTGCTGTCATGAGATTAAAATGATTTTTAGATTAATTAATTATGACCTGTGATTAATTAATCTAATTAATCTCTTTTTTAATCTCACCTACTAATGGCTGAGAAAATCCCTCATTTTAATGTATTTTTATTTAAATTTATTACGTTATTGTGGCAGACTTTGGTGCATAGAGGTCACTACAGTGGACAGCTACTAAAACGTGTGGTTCTCTTTAATGCATTTGTTTCTATGGTTTTAATGCATATTAGCCTCTAGAGTGCTCTCTGCTGCCATACTCTATTGAGGTCAATTCAGTGTTCAGTCAGTGTAACTGCAAGTAAATTTCCTCTAAATCCAAGATGGCCAAAAAACAGCCACCACTGCCGACCACCACTAGTAAAAAATATATGATGATATGCAGGAACATCTAGGGAAAGATATTATCGGTTTGGAATATGAAATTTTTATGTCTAATTTATAGAAAACTACGATTAACCATGTGTCCACTGTCATACATTGCTTCACTGTTTCTTGGGACTGTTTTGGTTATAAGTAAGTGTATAATTGTTACATTTATAAGCTATTCATTTAAAATATACATTTTGTGCAGATTAGCTGTAGTTTGAGTTCCTATAATAATTATTTTATCATATTTTGTAGACTTCAAATGCAGCAAAGAATAAGGCCACCTACAGAATAGTCCAGGAAATACCATCCAGCAGAGTTCAGTGATGATGAGTGGCAGCCAGAGAAGAACAGAGATCTAGGAAGTGATGATGATGATGATGATGATGATGACGATGATGGTAATGATAATGATGATGATGATCGTGATGATGATGATGATGATGATGTTGATGATGGCAAAGATGATGATAATGATTATAATGGTGATGATGATGGCAGTGATGAAGATGATAATGATTATAATGGTGATGATGATGGCAATGATGATGATGATGATGATCATGATAATGATGATGATCGTGATGATGATGATGATGATAATGATGATGATCATGATAATATTGTGATTTTTTGAGCAATGCAAATGGTGATCACAGAACTTGTTACTAAAACATTTATCTGAAATTAAAATAGACCTGTAAGTTACAGTGCTGTAAGTTAGCATATCAAAACTCACAGTTTATCACAAAATATTACGCTTTTTCACAAAATCTGACATGTGCCATGGCATGATAGTTAAATATAAATATAATTACATAAAATAAATACAAATTTTAAATAAAAAATCCCAACAGGTAGGTCTACAAAAGTCCCAGTAAAGTTATAGATTAAAAATTAGATTAATGCGATTAAAAAATTAGAGCACTAAATGTGGCTGTGATTAATTAATCTCGATTAATCTCATAATTTGACACCCCTAATAACTTATATCTGGTTGATTTCCTAACATATTTTTATTGTTCTTTTTAACCCTCTGATGTCTGATGTAGCCATGTGCCTGTTTTAAACACACGTTTCTTTACCCGGTTGTTGCATAACTGCTTCTCTTAGAAACTTTTTGTTAGATTTGCATCCTGAGATGATTTTGTTACTTTTATTTATTGTGTTCATAGTTGCACACTTGTATTGATTTCTTCCTCTGGCCCTTATATTCTATCAGATTCTCAGCTATTCGTATTTACTTCTCATCCAGTAACCTCCCCTTCCAGGATAAGTAATCCTTTGTTTTGCTGTGTTTATTTTCTGTATTCCTCCCCCTTGCATACCTGTTTCTGGATTTTTTTTTACCTCTTTTTTTAATACAATTTTCATTAAAAAAGGTTTGCATTGAGCAGTCCAGCTACTGGAGTTTGTGTGGTGAAATGTTTGGATGTTCTCCCTTGATGATGGATTTCAGCTTCCAAACAGATCAGAGAATTATTATTATTTTAGTTTAAGGCATCAATTCTTTGCAAAGTCGTGCAGGTATGCTGAGCTGACCCTCTGGATTCTCTGGGGAAAGGCTGACATATGCAAAGCCTTCATTGTCTAGATGGCATCAAATTCCAAAGTTAGTTGTGTGTCACAAAAGCAGGAACAATTCCCAATCAGCACACATAGGTGGGCAAAAATCTTTCTGGGCAAACCCCCATGGGGCCACTCTGGAAACCGTGGACAAGCCCTGTTGGGACCCATATGGCTTGCCCATATAGATGGGGCCCACCTTTGTGTGCTGGCTGGGAACATAAATCATTTGAGATGTTTCTTCTAAAATCTTTAATTATTATCATACTTTATGTCTATTTGTTTTAATTAGTATAAGATGTGTTTTGTGAAGTTTCCCATGTTGCAGATTGTTTTAAAAAATACTTTTTTGTGGAATTAATTTAACTTATTATATTATAGAATTTGTGTTTGGTTCAGTTTGTGTTAAATAAATAAAGTTATATTTACCCTTTTCACTAAAAGCTACAATTATCGTAGCAAAACCTGGAGCAAAGGCCACCTGTCAAACCTACAACCCTTATTGATTGTCACGTTAACGGTCCAAACAAGTCACCCCTGAGGACCTGATCTGAGGTCAGTGACTAATGAAGCTTCACACATACTGACAACAGCTAAATGTTTGAACCCGAAGGAGATTTTTGACAGAATAATCTGATTACTTCCTGTTTGCTGTCTGAGTCCAGGCTTCACATCGTTTAATGTTATCAGGACTGTTTAACATCGGTGTCACTTAGCCCAAATAGCTGAAGGTCAGTAAAGGTAAAATACTTAAGGGACAATATTGCATTTAAATATACTGAGACAGTTTTTGGATTCCAGTCATTCCAGTAAAGTGTGTTGATTAAATGAAAAAATGCTGTATAAATCCTTTAGGAGACTCATACATCAGATTTGTTCAGTTTGTGAAGAGCTCATGATCCGTTACTAAAGCCCCACTCAAGTAATTATTAAAATAAAACACTTAAGCATACCTAAAAGTGCACATATTTGTTCATAATCGTCAGAAAAATTGGATTAATGGGACTAAATGTTGCATGATTTGTGATGAAACTCAGTCCCATCTCAGCTGATGTTTGCAGTTCTGATGCTGCACCGACTCAGCTGTAAACGCTAGAACCGATGAGCCAAATCCAGAAGGCAAAATGAAATTACACAAAACCACATCCAAGTATAAAAACAGCCACAAATTCAGCGTCTGTTCCTGTAAACAAAATTAGAAATACATCAGCTGGAGCTCTCGGGCCACAATGCTTTTTGTTTATTCCACACTCAGCTTGAGCTAACTTCTCCTCTTAGCTTGCATCATTTGGGCGGTTTAATGTGTTTCTTTGTTAAAGTTATAAATGTTCTAACTTAGTTTCTACTTTAAAGGTGTGGAACACTGAAAAAACATTTTTTAATGATTATTTCTGAGTTTTTCATGCAGGCTGAACATGAAAATGGTCTCCTCCACCTATCTCCTGCATTAGTTCTGATAGAAAATAGACAGTGAAACTCTAGGATTAGAAAATCCTGACAGATCTACGTCACACTGTCACTTAACATTCATGGACTCACCCATCTTGACTCACAACGGGGAAGGCTGTTGTTGGTTTAGCGTCCAGGAAACAGCAGAGAACGTCTCTGCTAGTAGAAGCTAACCGTTAGCATTAGCAACTCCACCACACAGCAGAACTCCTCCAGGCTTGTATTATTTGTGGAAATAAAACATCCATGAGCTAGTGGTAGAGGAGCATTGCTGTTAGCCAATCCGAGGCAAGATGTCCAAATTTCAGGAAATAAGGCTACAAATCCTGTCGAGTTCTGCCACTCTCTACTCCAGCAGACTCTTCCATGCTGATCCACCAAGTACAGCTTGTAAGGCATTCATTCCTACTGGAGACTACTGCAAATGTATTGATTTAATGAGTGTCCCACACCTTTAAAGCAGAAATCCAGACTTTTTAGTCAGAGGGCACCATCTAGAGGCGGGAAAAATGTACTGCCCCGCTAAGCCCCTATTCCTACTTCTGTGATCACAGCTGGAATCAACGCCTCTTGTTCGTGAACAGCACCTCTATCTGGCCAGCAGAGCTAAAACACATTGCTTTACAATTATTATTCTCAAGTTATGCTGTTTATGTTTTAAAGACATACGTGTACACCAGAAATATCGCCAAATCGGCATCCATCTGGCTACTTTCACATGTGCGTGTGCTTTGTGATTGTCTAACGCTACTGGCTAATGCTGAGCTGCACTCAACTCAAATTGCATGGGGCTCAATGGGATGGTGGAGCAGGCTTATCAAAAGAAAAGAGGTATTGTCTACATTATATCACAACACACAGTAACCCCTACTGCACACTGGAAGCATCAGTGGCGCGGAACGGCAGTGGATCGTCGCTGCTTCAAATAGAATCCATTATAGTCTATGGGGGTGATTCAAACCAGCCGCGACGCGGCAATTTTCAGACGCGTCCCAGAAGCGGCGTGCCACTAAATATAGGATCGGGATCTATTTTTGCCGCGCGCCGCTTCTGGGATGCATCAATTTCCACAGTTAACATAGGGCTAGACAGGAAATCACACTCGGTTTCAGTGTAAAATGCCCAGTAATTTTCAAGATAAAAGTCTATTGCAGCGATGCGATTTCATATCTATGTAGATTACGTCTACACGTGTGACCTCACGGCTTATTTACTTACCGCATCGTTCGTGAAGTGCAGCGGTGTGTTTTTCATGGCTTTCATTCCTGGCAGTGGAGAGGAACAACATTATATATGACATCAAACATCGATGTCACACGAGAGTTCCTTCGTTTTGATTTAATGGTAGATAGCATAAACAAACCGTGACCTTTGAAGTCTCTTGTGATCTCGCGAGTCCAGCGAGGAGCACAACGGTGAAGCCGTTTCGCGGCAGAGATTCACCCGGTGTGCACTGGCAAGCAGCGAAAATCAAGAGTAAACCGTTCCGCTGCCGTTCCGCAACGCTGATGCTTCTAGTGTGCAGCAGGCTTAAGACTTTCACTGCTATGGATTTCTAAAATTCATGCATAATTCCTAAAAGGTGGAAAATTCTGGATTGCTGCTTAAATGGTGAAGCCTGTGAAGACTGGATGTGGATTTTCTCAAGATTCAAGTGATTTTGTCAGGCAACAAAAGCACCAAGACCCTTTAACATGTCTAAAAGATAAAACGTGTCCCATCAAACGTGGTTTTCGGATTTGTGGCATTTCATCTCAAATGACGACAACCGGAAGAGCGCTTTCTCGCTGTTAATACAAATAGAACTTTAAAGCAGCTTAGCCTCACATTTCAGTTCATGCTTTGATGGCCCCTGTAGACGGTGTGCATCATTCGAGTTGTGTAATAGATATTTGCATCATCACATCAAAATCAACCCTTGTGATGAAAACCCTGAAGAGGAAAGCATATGCAGCAGCACCCCATTAAATTTTCATTCACTGCAGAGGTTCAGTACAAAAGACTTGTAAACATCCTCACTTGTGTAGCAGCCAGTCTTTGTTATGTAATAAAATATAAATGATGACTCAGAATCACTGTCGGGTTTATGTTTTTTAACTATCATCGTGTTTCTGAGTGATATTTCTCTAACAGCTGACTACTTCAGTAGCAACATTTCATCCAGATTAGGACTGAATTTGATATCAGCATCATCATTCTTGTTCTGCTTCGACTCCAAGAAGTGCTCCCAGTAGCTGCTGAGTCACACCAAAACAAGACTTATTCACTTTTATAATCTAATAAATCTGCAGTAGAGCTTTTATGAAGTTTAGACCCACGTTTATGAACAGTTTATGCTTTTGGGCTTAAACTTTAGAACTTCATAAAGATCTGAAGACTCCACTGTCATAGTTATGTGGAACAAGAGATTAAAAGAGTAGATTGGATCTTTTGAAGTGTGATTCTGCAGAAAAGGTATGAATTATTTATATGTTACCTGTTATATATTGCTCTTTGAATGGGTTTAGCTTGGATTGACAAGCTAATGGCTAGTACCCGGGAGATGAGTTAAAAAGTGGACAACTGCCATTTTTAAAAATAACTCCAATGTGAAAAATGTCAAAGTGGTTTATGTGAAAACTGTTTTAAAGGGATACTTTGCAAATTTTTCATATTTTCAAATCATTTTCTTGAGCCAGTATGTGCTAAAGTGACCCTTTACAAGGTTAATGAAAGGCCACCTGGCCTCTATCGCCCCCTGTGGCCAGAATATTCCACTTGCAAGTTCAACGTTGCCGGTGCAGTCGTGAACACAGCTGATTTGTTTGATTTAGTGATGAACCGCTCCTGTAGACACTAAGAAAGGCTGGGAAGACATTTCAGCAGTTAGATTAAGGTGTTAAAAAGAAGAACGCACAGCGAGGAGATAAGTTTTGCTTTCGGTTCTACAAATGGACACTAAGGGGTGCTAAAAGCAAGCCAAAACTGCCTAGTCTCCCTTTAAAAAACTTTTCATTGTAGTAAATTTCATATTACACAAATAGTCACAATGAATTCTATGATTATATTTTAGCAGAAATTAGTGTTGCAGAAAGCTGTAGCACTTACTGTCAAATTTCTATAAAATCTAAATGCCCAAAAAACTATGTAATATGAAATTTATGGCAATTTAAAAGTCAGTAAAATGCATTTGCATTAACTGTTAAGAAATCTTAGGAATAAAAGTTTAAAAAAGGTTAGAATATGGATTTGTGTCTCTTTCAGGTTTTTTCATGGCTATTGAGCCCACGCAGTCATGCCAAAGTGGGGGCTTGTCCGGGATTCAGCATCAGGCCTTTTCCTTATTTATCATAATGTACATTGTGATAAAATGTTTGGAGAACTATATTTTGTAAACATTCTTTTAGAAAATATGTTAAAAAAAATAACAATTTCACAATTACTAAATGTATAAATCTCAACAAAAATATAAACCCAACTTTTTTGTTTTTATGCCCCCACTAGGCATGACCTGAACTCAAATATCTTAGACTACTGCTATGTACACAAAAGGGTTATTTCTCTCAATTTTTAATCACAGGTGGGTCTAATCTGGGTTAAAATGGTAAATGGTTTGTATTTGTATAGAGTCTTCTAGAGTCCTAGAACCTCCTAAGGTGCATTACAACACAATCAATCAGTCATTCACCCATTTACACCCTGGTGGTGATGAGTTACAATGTAGCCATAGCTGCCCTGGGGTTCACTGACAGAGGCGAGGCTGCATAGCACTGGGGCCACCGGTCCCTCCAACCACCACCAGCAGGCAATGTGGGTTGAGTGTCTTGCCCGAGGACACAACAGCAGCATTCTCTGCTGGCAGCTGGGATCGATCCTACAACCCTTCAATTACTGGATAACCCCAACTACCTCCTGAGCTGGTGCTACTCTGCTGGGTTAGTGAGAACTTCTCCCTTGCTCAGGTAATCCATCCACCTCACAGGTTTAGCATATGAAGATGCTGATTAGACAGCATGGTTGTAACATAGGTGTGCCTAAGGCAGTCCACAATAAAAATCTACTCTTAAATGTGCAGTTGTACTGTAATGGAGGGGTCTGAAAACCAGTTAACATTTGACGTGACCACCATTTGCTTCATGCACTGTAGAATTGATCAGGTTGTTGATTGTGACCTGTGGAGTGTACCCAGCAAGTTCCACTTCAGTGGCTGTGCAAACTTGCTGGATATTCATCCATAATGACAGCACCTTCTCCAAAGTGCCAGATTTGTCCACACAAGTCAGTTATGACGACAAACTGCAGTCAGGCAGAGACCCTGATTTGGATGCTGAGCATGCAGATGAGCTTCCCTGAGACGTTTTCTGACAGTTGTTGCAGCAGCTGTCCAGCAGGCTGGTCTCAGACGATCTTGGATGGGACAATACTGGATTTTGAGGTCATGGGCTGATGAGCTTTACACATGGTCTGCGGTTGCAGGGCCAGTTGGATGCACTGCCAAATTCACTACAATGCTTAATTTTTCAATCAGTATGGATGAGTCAAAGCTCCCTCCACAAACAGACTCAATACCAGTGATTATTAATACAGGAATGATCACAAATAACATTTCCCCTTTCAACAGCATATTTTCAGATGGACATGAAAACATGTATTGATTCTTTTGCCCCTTGGCTGCTCTAATATTTGGCTTTTTATTATGACGAGTGCAGTGTTGGTGGCTAGACTGCATTCCTTATTTTATGTATGAAATGCACAATGTTTGACTGCACTGTCTATTTTTATAGTTTCTGAAATAAAAGATGGATTTAAAGATGAAGTCAATAAAAAGCAGCCAACCATGAGCTCTGCTGTTTTCAAACCAAATGCCAGATCTCAGTAATTTCGTCATCAATACCGTGCTCAGTGCACCTCTCTCTAATCAAAATGTAATGATGAATTAATCTGTGTTCTGACCCATAACCGTGTTGCTATAAGTACATTTTAGTGCACTGCCCAGCACATTATAAAACAAAACTTATTCTGGAGTAGGGAAAGTGCTGCTGGTGCTATATCCATTGCAGAAAAGGCCACAGGTATTTTAGCCTGAAGCGTGTACTTTGACATCGGTTACCTCACCTCTGCATTCTCACCGGACTGGCTGGACTAATGCTGGTACAGGATGTGCCTCGCAGCATTCAGCCTTCATTAGAAAAACCTGCAAAAGTCTGGCTGCCCAGTGGAGTTTTCAAGCTGGTTTCATCAATATTTGCACATTGTTGCACCCCTCCATGCTCTAATACCTGCCTGAGTATTACTGCATGGTTCTTTTTGACTGTTTGAGGCAGTTTTTCTGTTTTTGTGTCTACACAGCAGAAACCGCTGCTGGGAGTTTGAAATGACTGTTTTTATGGGCTGCTTTTGGCTCCGTGCTGCTTCAGTGTACAAACTAAGAAGAAACTCATCTGTGACGCAGCATACCAGGTTGAGATTACACCAACAGGGTTTGTTTTAATCTACAAACACAACCACAGACGCTGTGGTCAGTGATAATGGGGCCGCCACTGTAGAAGTCCACACAATCACTTCATTAGGACAAATTCGACTAGCTTAATGAGCGTTATTCTTCTTTAAACTTTAATTTTTTATTTTCCATTATTCATAATTTAATATTCATAATGACTTTCCTACTGTGTCCCATTCATAATTTAATACTTTTCATCTTTCTGAGTTCCGGTTGTCATCTTTTTCCCATCAGTAAGTTCCTTGGAATCATTTTAACAAAGTGGAACAATTTACTGAAATAATCTGAATGACTAAAATATTAGTAAAGAGTATTATGACAAAAAAAGAAACGACTTTACACACCAAGTGTTTGGGTTTATTTAGGGGTGTCAAATTATCGCATTAATTCAGATTAATTAATTACAGCCACATTTAGTGCACTATTTTTTTATATCACATTAATCTTATTTTTAATCTATAACTTTACTGGGACTTTTCTAGCCTACCTGTTGGGATTTTTTATTTTATTTTTATATAGGGTTCTAAGCTGGAAGGGCTATGGAACCCTATTGTTTCTGTACAGATTTTTCATTATTATTCTTCTCCGCTAATGTTCCGTGGGCACAAGAGTCAGAAAATACCAGGAAAAATCTAACATGGCAGTCTGATAGAAAATCCCTACCGCTACTCAGATTAAAAAAAATCATACCCAGAAACTCATAGATGACGCTGTTGCGAAGGTCAATGCGTTTTGGCTAATTGCTGGGTTTCACGCACGTGACCCGGGCGTTGCGGGAAACTCAAATGCAGGGCAGGAAGTGTTTTGCTTCAGTACAAAACACAGCGCGATGGAGAAAAGCGAGTATAGTTAAGGCATTAAATGGACTGGCACATATGCGATATCACGAAAAAATACGTCTTCATGTAATATTGACCCATATAGTTTAAAAAGGCGGTGTTTTCATACTCTCTGGAGGATTTACCCAGCGTTGAAGCGGTCAACATAACAAACTACTTCGTGCTGCATACCTCGTATTATACAGCAAACCAAATGAAAAGCCTTCAAAATCCTGGAAGCCTACAACTATTTTATTTCAGGTTGGGTAAACCATTTAGTGATCCTGAGAAGCTCTAAATGACTGTTGTCTTGTTTTTGCTCGGGTAAGTAGTGAGTTGTGCTATTTAGCTCATGATAATAATGCTATCGCTAATGCTAACAACAAGTATGTTTATGTGCTAGAATCTACTCGTAAATAACTTATTATGCCCTTTTAAATCCAACTTTCTGGTATGTTTGTTTTTAATAGAGTATATACGCCACGTTACAACTCTAAGCTAACTGCTAACAACATTAGCACTCTGAAAGCTATTTGCGGTACGGACACATGAAAACAGTATCAAACTGTTACCTGCCGTTTTTATGGCTGTGTTCAATAAAATGCTATAAAAACGTTAGAAAGTGATCGCTGCAAACTTTAGCATTGTCCGTTTCAGCGCCTCCTGTTTTTAGCTGGAGATTACTAATCCACTTCTGCCGTCTACTTTCAGTAAGTTTTTTTTTTTAAAAAATAAGTGTTTTGTGGCGCACTACTTTCGGGACCCAAAAAAAAAAAACAGAATTTGAGCATTTTAACGCCAAATCAACAGAGTAAATAGGGATATTTGCAGCAGGTAGCTACTGCATTGCCCCGCATCTGCATTTGTTTACGTGGACTTCAATAGGAGAGGCAGGGAAGAGGCAGGGACGCTACGTCATGTGAAACCCAGCAATAACTCCCAAACCAGAAGTTGCACACTCAAAAACTTTACATGACCTTGATCCTTGGATAATTTTGCATCTCTTTTGTATTGGCCACGCCCATTTCCGCCTAACTAGATGTTTTGCTAGATCGCAAAAAAACGACCAATCCGTCATTTTTCGTCAAATCAACTTGAAACTTGGCACGTGATCTATTGATCAAGATAAGTAATTAGCCTTTCGCCGGCCCCGCCCCCAGAATGGCTATTGTCCAATCACACATCATAGCAACCGTTACTATCCGACAACTCCAAACAAAATGATGAAGCTAAGCCTAATTTACTACTAAGCATTAGCCTCGATAGTAGTCGTGTCTCCTTCGTTTCCCTTCAGAACCTCCTCATCAAGCTCAACCAGCAAGCCAGCAAGCATGAGTGCTCCCCCCGCCGCGGCGGGAGTGGAGGTCCGCCTCCCAGACTATCCAAGACCCTTTATAAGACACACAGTGCTTGCAAATCAGCGTAATATTACCTCAACTGTGTGTCTTATAAACGCACATTAAGCCTTGGCACAACAGCGGGTGGTGTCATGATCACGTGATGAATTAATGCCGAGCTCCGGCCGGGAACTATATAGAAATGAAAGTAAACACGGGCATAAAAAGTTACATTTTATAAACAGACTCAGCTGAGATGATGAACTGAAGCAATGCAGAGCGCCAGGAGCTTTTCTCCGTTAGAGCTGCAGCTCAGATCATCTGACAGCTGACATCTGACAGCTCACAGGGACACTGCATCCCCGCCACCGCTACTCGGATCCACGCGTCCCCGGACGCCGGACCTTCTCCCGAAACTCCCAACTCCTTGTTCCCTGCTACACTTCGCTCAGCGGAGCAGACACTAATGTATCCCTCCACTGCATACTGTAACCCTTTTGCCTCGATCTGGGTGATATTGAGGAGAAATTGCTCCAAAAAATGTCGCTGATACGCATCTGTCTACTTCTTTCCATCGCGGAAATCTGCGGAGCTGCAGTATTTGATCCACTTATTGTCGGAGTTGGCAACAGTAACTAAGGGGGGCGGGGCTCGGCGACAGGTCAATTGTGAGGAATCGCGAAACTGTTGAAAATCGCACAAATGACACAATGTCAAAATCAGTGCGCTAGCTAGCACTTGACCTAATTCATGATATCTCCACCATTTTTCAAGATTAAACGATATAAATTGTCCTTTACTGGAGTTATTAGGACAACTCAAACCTCTTCCTGTTTGGTTGCTACATAAAGAACAGAGTGACTTTGTGATGCATCGTTTAGAGATGTGCCACTTTGGCTGTTGTGCACCTCATGTTAAGTATCTAAACCACAAATCAGGCAAAGACCAACATTAACCACTGGCACAAACTCTTATTTTCTGCTAAAGCCATTCACAATAATGCTAACTGAAATAATTGCATAGACAAGCATTTTAATAGCGTTGACTAATAAATTCTGGGTTGAACATGAATTGGTTCTGCATCATGCATGGAGATTATCACATATATCAGTCACACTGTTTGATCTCAGAAGATGCAAGAAGTTAATTTAGGAAATTTGTTGGTTGAAAACTTCTTTGTAGTTGTCTGTCACGGCCATCTTTTTAGTTTTAGTGAATTGGTTTGAGGGGAAAATATTGAAAATTTGGAACGCTGGTTCCACAAAACGCCAATGAAAGGCCCTCGTGTGACACAGAATTAAAAACAAGCAGCTTTCTGCAGTGGAAGCTCTTCCCAGGGTTCAGGACAACATCTGACGGCTATGGGCTTACTACTACAACAACAATGCAAATAAAAAAATCTAAAAATAAAAAATTGAGAATTACATCTGGGACTAAATTCCTTATTTGTTGACCTGAGGAGTCAGTTTTTCTAAATTTCTTTTGGCAGTTGTGAACATCCCCTGAGCTGAAGCGCAGAAAAACAACACCATCTGTTATCAGTGCACAGTTAAACGCTAGCATCTGGAACTGGCAAATTAGTGTTCAGGGCCTCATTAATTTTATTACCATTCAGATGATGTCTTATTTTGATGAGGAGGTTCTCATTTCAACAAGCGACTTATTGGAGAATCCTTTTCTTTGTGTAACTATGGACTTAGTCCCTTAAGAGTGGTGTTACACGTTTATTCTAGCTGCTTCAGAATTGATCAAATAAAAAATACGAACGTTTGTAGAAAAATAATAATTAAAAATTCTCTGATCTTACCTTTCCTCCCGCTTTTTGAAATACGTGAAGGCAAAATGAGAAGAGCTGTTCACAGGAATGATTTAAAAGGTCTCTGCAGAGCAGGTCAGGTCAGCCTGTGTTAGCCGGCATCAAACAGTGTGTGGTGAAGCAAGAAGCATGGAAATGACTGCTAAATGCACCATTTTCATTTGACAAGAGAGGTGGTGACACAGCAATGAATTTAGATTCATGCTACAAAAAAAATGGACATTCGTCTCCTTCCTCTTGGTGTCAGTAAATGTTAGAAGAAGAAGAAGAAGAAGGCCAAATATGTGCAATATCTGTTTATTAGTGGTTCTTTTGTGCTCTTAAAGTAGCTCTCCGGAAGTATTTCTTTTATCTGATGGCACCATCTAGTGGCTGACAAGCGTATCACACCAATAGTCGGGTCGACTCGGTAATTTAAAGCCCCAGTGTGTAATATTTTTACCTGTTTACTACCAAATTCTGTGTATCCAGTGCACAAACTTGTCCTTTTTCATTAATATTTCTCACCAACATCAATTCTAAATATTCCTCTCAGCTTCAAATTTTACATTTTTAATACATAAATTGTGGTCATCCTCCATCTTGAAATACGGTAGCTGTTTAGGGACATGTGAGCTCTGAGTTACGCGTTTGCACTATGACTGTAACCTGAAAGAAACAGCAGAGGGCAGCAGAGGGCAGCAGTGCGCCGTGGAAGCATGGCGCCTGACAATTCAACTAAGAAGAGACGAGACTAGCTGCTACACCGTTGTTGTACTTTGTTAGTTTGAATAACAAACAATGAAATCAAAAGACACATCAAATATGTCAGGTCTTATTGATTTCCAACACTCAGCAGCTGCATATGATGAGAACCCCGCCCGCAACAGCTAGACACCAGCCTCCAGGTGTTGTTCATGACTCACCTCAAACTGATCATTTCTTTTCTTCATAATAAAGCTCACAATCCGGTCCCAACGTATCAGTTCCAAAGTCCTTCTTCAAGAAAGTTCCTTCTATTAAAGTCTCCTCTCTTACCGCAGCCTGCCGTGTCTCTCCCAACACGCTTCAGCGGTCGTCTGCTAGCCGGTGGCTACGTTAGCATTAGTTACTTTATTTCCACAGCGTGTCCCCGGCTCCAGCCAAACCTCATCGGCTATCCGATCGCTAAACAGCCAGTGGTTGATGTTAGCTCCATCTCCATCTTCACTGCGGTTCACACCGTGTGCCACGATCAGCTGATGGCTAACCGGCAGACTCTTGTTTACTCCGCTGCTCTGATCCACATGACACCGGACGCCACAGCTGATGCCACCCCTCCTCCATGTGTGAATCGGTGGCAGCTATGCTAGCTTCCTTCAGGACTGGTAGGTTGATATAACAGCTAACAGCAGTGTTTCCCCTAGAAATGTTCACAGCCGCGATGGTTGTTGACTGAGGGGGTGGCGGATCGCCTCGTCGCAGGGGGGTTGGGGGATGCGCGCGCCGTCTCGTCAGGAGCGGGGGTACGCATGGCATTATGCATTAAGACTGAACAGTCATTAAAAATGTTTTTTAACTGGTGGAGTAGTTATATGCTTTGTGTGTGTTAGGCTACCGAGATTGGAAATAAATCAATCTCATGCTTTTTATAAAAAAAACAAACCAGATGGCTGGAGGGAATTCTGGAGTTGTTGCCTTTTGGAGTGGGCCACCGTAGCTGCAATACTTACTCTGAACTGCATGGCGCTAAAGAGTCGCAATTTTTACCATGATTTCTATGAATATCCCACATAGGACCTTTAAGATGGCGACTGCACGTTTCTTGTTTATGAATGTGCTTCTGTAGCCGACAATCAGAGCTAAAACAAGTTGTTTTACAAGTATTATTCTCGTAAAACAAGTTGTTTTACAAGTATTATTCTCAGGTCATGTTGTGTTTTCATATATTTATATTTTAAAGACTTACTTGTCCGTGAAAAGTTCATCAACGCTGCATCAGCCGAGGTACTTCCTTAAATCTGAAGCATGTAAGCGGTAGTCTAACGCTATTGGTTAGTTCTGGTCGGCGGTCAGTTTCCTATTGCACGGATTTTACTGGGCAGGGGGCGGGCTTAGCAAAAAAAAAAAAGACGTATCGCTTACATTATATCACCTTACATGATAAGACAATCACTTTTGTGGATTTCTGAAAAATCACACATTATTCCTGAAAGGGGAAAATTCCAGATTGCTGCTTTAACTCTTGTGTTAAGATCTCTGCATCACACCACTTCCTGTCAGATTGTGTCAAAATTAGTCCATACAGGTATTTAAATGTGTAGATTTCTATGATTGAATCCATGCAGGGCTGCACAGTTGGTAGCACTGTTGGCAGACATTGTTGGCAGCAAAAAGGTTGCAGGTTCTAATCCAGGCTGTGGCTTATCTGCATGGAGTTAGCATGTTCTTCCCATGCATGTGTGGGTTTTCTTCAGGTACTCCGGTGTCCTCGCCAAAAACAAGCTCGCCAGGTTAGTCGGAGACCCTAACTTTGTCCCTCGGTGTGAGTGACTGGTTGTTTGTGTGTGTGATGGACTGAAGACATGTGCCGGATGGCACCAGCTCCATAATGACATCTAAGTGTTTTAGATGAGTGACTGGACCGGTGTTGCATTACTGCACCTCCCTGGATGATGGTTTTGTTATGATGTTGCAATGTGAGGACAAGTCACACGTTTTACCACCGACACTTTTTTCTCCCACTGGGGGGGGGGGGGGGTATCCAGCACATATATTTCTCTCCGATTGCTTGCAGCACACAACCAATTAGAAGACTCTGGGTTTTTAATGAACTGGCTGCGTAGAAACTCACTTGTTTAAATGCAGAACGTGAAAAATTACCCGTCCATAAAAGCCCCAAAATGGTGAGCCTGGATTATTTATAATAATATTTTCTGGTTGTTAATGATCTGCTACGCTGCAGCAGGAAGCATTAAAGTTTGGTCATTTGGAAAATGAACGACTCTGTCCATGCGAGTGCATTTTGCTGGTAAACGACGACATATCAGAAATAAAGAATGTCTTCTTGTGCAGAGTACTCTCTTTTTTATTTCCAGGCAGATAAACGGTGTGTCACTTTGACCTGGTTCTAGCCCGTGATGCTCTCTCTTCCATTTCTATTAACCCTTTTCAGAAAGAAAAGGTGAGTTTGCTCAACTTTCCCCATAGACTGCAATGATCAGAGCTTTAGAAAACAAGTGATCTGGGTTGTGGTGACCTGACGGTGAGTACTTACACACAAGTACTATAGCAGGAATGCTGTAATTGTTTGGATCATTTATTTTCTATTTAAAAGTCGGAATTTTGATATTTTATAATTTTCAGCCTGTGGTTAGAGTCTCATTTAGGATTAATGCACACATCAGATCAGAACTGTCAACATCAAATTTTTAGGGTTTTATAGAATTCTGCAAAATTTTGCATTTTTTTGTGCAGGCAGTGTTTTTTTTTTATTTTTTTACAATGCAGATTTTTTTTATAAAACCTGACATTAAAGGGGTTAAATCTAGAAAACACACATATTTTATTATCTTTTGTGAGTGCTGAAGCCAAGGATCTGTGTAAAAAAAATCTGACTTATGAAACATTATATAATTTTAATTACAACTTTTTATCAAGGACATTTTTCTGTGCTAAGGGTCCCCAATGTTACTTTTTTTAAGGGACCTCCAAGGGTTAAAGAACCCTCCTTCTCTCCGACGCCTCATCAGTGATCGTAAAGCAGATCTGAGCTGCAGGACTTTGCCTTGTGAGGTCAAGCTAAAAGAAATTCCAGATAGTGGTAAAATAATTAACTCG
Source organism: Aphyosemion australe (assembly GCA_006937985.1). NCBI lineage: Eukaryota > Metazoa > Chordata > Actinopteri > Cyprinodontiformes > Nothobranchiidae > Aphyosemion > Aphyosemion australe. Next base: position 1,925,497 of record SSNS01000060.1, read on the forward strand.
TGATTCCCAAGATGTCAACATAGACCCACCTGTTTGTGTAATGAAACGATTTTACACCGCTCTCAGTGATAAGTGGGGTGTGACTAATCTGGGTTTTATATGCATATTAAATATTTTATCTTTCGATTCTTCCTCCTAAAATTAACTTTATTGTTTTTTCAGACGTGAAGCTGATGCTTCAGCCTAAATTCATTTAGAAGAATTCAGTTTGGTTTTGCACAAGGTCAGAGGTGATCAGATACGTCCCAGAGGTGAGGCTGATCTGTGAATCATTTGCACATCTCCGTTTTGTGTCTTTTCCCCTTCTCTAGCTCTTCAGTCGCGCTTCCTCCTGTCCTGTTTACACCTACCACGGTTGCATAATAGCCATAAAGTTATTTTCTTTTATGAAATCATTTTACAGATGGACTTCTACAACAGCTCCATGTTTTATGGCGGAGTCGCAATGGCTCTCGGGGAAGAAAGCAGTGGGTTAGACAATCCTGCGTTTGGTGTGAGTAGAAGATTTGTTTAAATGGTTTAAAATTAATGTTTTCATAATGTCATATTCATGAGCACCTCTCACTTTGATTTTGGGAGGAATTGTTGCTTTTTTCTCTTCATTTCATTTGATTTTAGAGGCAAACCATTAAAAATAGGTCTAATCAGCATCAGTTAGAAGCTGAAAAACAATAATAAATCCAACTTTTTTGACTTCACAGAGTACAAATTAAACTTTGATTTGTAAAGGTTAGTTAGTAATTATGTGTAAAAATGTGGAAAATGTGTGCATTTTAAGCCCATCACCTCACACACTATCCTCTAAATTGCAAAACACAATTGACAACGAAAGATTTTTGGCACCAACTTTTAATAGAATAGAATAGAATAGAATAGAATAGAATAGAATAGAATAGAATAGAATAGAATAGAATAGACTTTATTGATCCCACAGTGGGGAAATTCACTTGTCACAGCAGCACCATCACTCAAAAGGTAATTAGAAGAAGATAAAGGTGGAATATGGAACAATTTAATAAAAAGCTATATTTTTTAAAAATAATAATACCTCCACGGGGCGTTTAGAGGTGTGCAGAATGAATATACAGTTTTTCCTTTAAAAGCTATGTTTAAAATAAATAAATAATCTAGAATAATAGAAGACACCGTTGCTGTAAAAGGTCCACTCGGTGAGGCGAGGCTGGGACTGTAAAATGCAGACTTGACACGTCCTTACCCTGTACGATTCATCACTGGACATGGTGCTGGCTGGTCACTTCATGTATCAGCAGTAGGGATGTTTCGATTACCATACCATACCATTTTACTTCTAACGCGCATTTCAACACAGCATGGCAGCTGACCAAAGCGCCGCACAAGGCAATTGTCCTTCAAGGACTGACCATAACAAACAAAATTGGCTGTTATACAATACATTAAAAAGTAAGATCATAAAATGACATAAGCAGTCAATAAATAGAGATAAAAATATAAATATTAAAAAAGAAAAAAAAATTAAATAAAAAAATAAACATGCAAAAGAAGAGTCATTGTCCAAAAGCCAAATCATAAAAGTGGGTCTTCAGTCGCAACTTGAAGACAGCAACGGATGATGACTGTCGGATGGTAATGGGTAGTGCATTCCAAAGGACGGGAGCAGCATGCACAAAGGCCCGCTCCCCCTAGCTTTATAATTAATTTTTGGGGTACAAAGCAGCAAGCGGTCAGCTGACCTCAGCGAGCGCACCGGCACATATGGAAGCATCGTTACAACCCTAATCAGCAGTGAACCAACATCCCGACATCTGGAAAATTAGTTCTGTTGTTGCAACACCACCTGTGAACACTAGATGTCGCTAGAATGTCCGTGTTCCATATTCAACCTTTAACAATCATTTATGATTAGTTAGAAAGATATTTCTGCTTTTTATTGTGTCGATTTCTTTCAAAGTACACTTTAAAATCTAAAAGTCAACATTTCTGTGTTGAAAAAGAAGTGAATGTGTGTAATGGTCATAAAAGGAGGTCCAGGTGAACTTTTCCTGCCTTTAAGTAAATAGACCGTTTGTGACGTAAACTCAGTTCTGAGGTGATACCTGAGTTGTTATTTGACTGGAATGAATACGACTTCTTGTCATCTTTTGACTCCTCACAATATATTCATCCTGTTTATTTTGGGCTTGTTTTTTTTCTGACACGCAGATGGATGAACAAAACAGCGGTCAGCTCAAAACAAAGGATAAAACCTGTAAGGCTCATCGTACGACCGTCGTGGACAGAAACAAACCAGCCTATTGTGTAACAGACGTCCCTCCTTGGTATCTTTGTATTTTCCTGGCTGTTCAGGTGGGTGTAACTCACATTCTCACATATAAGAGTCTCCTAATGGTTTTACAATAGTGTTTAACTCACTGAGTGATATGACCCTAGAAGTGGGTCAAGGAAGGAGTTAGAGATAGTTTATTAACATTTATTAGTGTTAGTGAGAGTCCAAGGACGGTTAATGAAAACCAACCATCGCCCTACTTCTATCCTCTTGTGTCAGGATGTTGTTGAGTTGAATACAGAAGCACTACAAATATTTTTTTTCCACAAAAATTCTCCTGTTTGAACAGCCTTGGTTTGGAGAAGCAGAGATGAGCTGACCAGATTGGCGTTCTGCTGACTTCCAGACAACAAACTGAACTGGTCATGGAGGCAGACAGCGACCTTCTGTTGAGTTTGTTCTGTAATCCGTTTCTCGCTTCTCTTATCTGCAGCATTACCTGACAGCTTTTGGTGGGATCATCTCCATCCCTCTCATTCTCTCTGAGGGGTTGTGTCTTCAGCACGACAGCCTGACCCAGAGTCTGCTCATCAACAACATCTTCTTCGTCTCTGGTATCTGCACCGTTATGCAGGTCATCTTTGGTGTCAGGTGAGAGTCCAGGAATACAGTGAGGAAATTTGACATCCACTTTTTTAGTTTGTCTATTAATTTAGAATATGGTGTCTAGGATGATTCCTCGCGTTGTTATAAGGATGATCAGTTAATGGATCAGATCATAATCGGGCCAGAATGATGCACGTATGAGTTGATGGTTGATGGTTTCCCATTCATTGGTTTTTATGTCTTTGTCAAACACGAAGGCTTCCCATTCTACAGGGTGGCACTTTTGCTTTAGTGACTCCAGCCATGGCCGTGTTGTCCATGCCAGAGTGGAAGTGTCCTGCTTGGACCCAGAATGCCACTTTGGTCAACACCTCCTCACCGGTCTTCATAGAAGAGTGGCAGACCCGCATGAGAACAGTAAGCCGAGTCGAACAAAGTGTCTCTCAAACAAAGACCAAAGCATAAATTCTTTGACGGTCGTGATTCATTCACTCCACACATGTGGTTTCTGCCATGCAGACTATCCAGCCTTTCTTACAGTTGTCTGTCCCTCTTCAGCTGCAGGGCTCCATCATGGTGGCCTCTGTCCTCCAGATTCTTGTTGGCTTCTCTGGGCTTATTGGCTTCCTTATGCGCTTCATTGGACCTTTAACCATTGCCCCCACAGTCTCTCTCATCGGTTTATCCTTGTACAAATCAGCTGGAGACAAGGCTGGCAGCCACTGGGGGATTTCTGCTATGTAGGTAACCATTGGACTTAAAGGTTGAATATGGAACATGGACAATATGGCAACATCTAGTGTTCAGAGGTGGTATTGCGACAACAGAACAAATTTTCAAGCCGTTAGGGTGTTGGTTCACTGCTGATACGTGAAGTGAGCAGCCAGCACCATGTCCAGTGATGAATCGTACAGGGTAAGGACTAATTTCTACTAATATGTTTATTTTACAACAGTATTTACTAGGGATGAGCCGGATACTCGTTTCAGATGAGTATCCGGTACGGATAATGCATTTTTGACGAGTACGGAAATTAAACGAGTAAAATTCATGATTATCTGTGTTCGGGTGGAAGGAGAATCCTCATTGGGTAACTGACTGTCTTTACGCTCTGTGATTGGCCAGTCACACAGAGCGCCCGCCCCTCCCTACAGACAAAACCATCTCTGCCGCGTCGGGAGGCAGCTGTGCTGCTCCGCTCACACACGACCGTGACTGAGGCCTCTGTGTAGCTCTCTCTCGTCACGTTGCTTCAGTAATCTGTACTCCCTTCTTCAGCTCGCCTCTTTTTCAGTTTGTGTAACATTTAAAGTTACTTGCTTCGTAGCGGTGCATTTGACAAGAGAGCTGAAAACGGCTCGTATCGCGTTGGTCTCTCTCTCTCTCTCTCTCTCTCTCTCTCTCTCTCTCTCTCTCTCTCTCTCTCTTGAAATACGGCACAGGACTATTTGGTCAGTAGAAAAACCTCTCTCTCTCCCTCTCTCACACAGACATGCACACACACACACACACACACACACACACACACACACACACACACACACACACACACACCTTAATCAACATTGTTTTGTTTAACTGTGTGGGGGGAAAATGCCAAGAACTTTAGAAAAAAATTGTTTGATCATAAAATAAAAAAAGAATTAAAAAGTTGTGTCTTATTCTAGTATGAGTTCAGTTATATTCATTCATGCACTTTAGTATTCATGTTCTGAGTTTATTGTAATAGTTCCTTTACTATTGTGATCAAAAACACTGAATCTCAATTCTGAGGCTGATCTGTAAATAGTTTTCAAATAAGCAATACATATAGCAACTTGTAATCAATCCATATCAGTTTCAGACTTAAAATAATGTACTGAGTTAAGCCACACCCACTTCTGGTTGAACCACGCCCGTTTCCGGTTTAGGCCCCACCCACTCCGAGTACAGATACAGATAATTTAGATGGTTGAACTGATACAGATAGTGGTGTACTCGCTCATCCCTAGTATTTACCGTTAGAACTAGCCTAGCCTGCCAGACGCTCCCTCTGTCTATTCTACACAGAGGACTAGTTTGGATACTCAGAGGCAGCAAGCTCCATGAGTGGCAGGGCTAGCCAGTTCAAAAATTACCAATCCAAAAAAAGGCGGAAATGACAACTTACCTTTATCACCAGCTCCGGTGGCCTAGTGGTATGAGTGTCTGTCCCGGGACTGGGAGATCAGGGTTCGATTCCCGGTCGGGTCATACCAAGGACCAAAAATGGGACCCAATGCCTCCTCGCTTGACACTCAGCACTAAGGGGTTGGATTGGGGGGTGGGGTTATTTTAATGGGAGCGTTACCAGACCCATTGCTTCCCTTAAGGAAGCATTGGTATGGTTAGCCAGGCTACGTTAGAACATCTTCTGGGCTCAGAATCAGCTGCTTGACGAGTCCGCCATTTTACACAGCCGCAGCCTCGACTTGCCAAGCAAACTTTTTTACCACAAAGGTGCCCTCTAGTGGCTGATAGATTTAACATAAACCCAGTGTCGTGCCCGTCAAAATTAATTTTTGATTATTATTTTTTTTAATATAGCTTTTAAAGGAACAACTGTCCATTCATTCTGCACACCTCTAAACGCCCCGCGGAGGTATTATCGTTTAAAAATATAGCGTTTTATTAAAATGTTCCATATTCCACCTTTAAAGTCCCCAATAGTTAACACCATTAGAGTGGTCTCAAACTGAATTGTTAATCTCATATTTGCTTGTACACACAGGACCACAATCCTGATCATCTTGTTCTCTCAGTACCTCCGTCTCATTCCCCTCCCAGTTCCTGCGTACAGCAAAGCCAAGAAACTGCACACCTCAAAGTTCTATATCTTCCAAATAATGCCTGTACGATATTTTTCACGCACACACTTTAAAACTGCCATTCAATTCAATTCAATTCAATTCAGTTTATTTATATAGCGCCAGATCACGACAAGAGTCGTCTCAAGGCACTTCACAAAGTAAACATTCCAATACAGTTCAGTTCATAAGCCAATCAGTAAAAAAGTTTCCTATATAAGGGACCCAGCAGATTGCATCAAGACACTGACTAGTGTCATTGTGTTGGTACAATCCTCATACTAAGCAAGCATTTAGCGACAGTGGGAAGGAAAACTCCCTTTTAACAGGAAGAAACCTCCAGAGGATCCTGGCTCAGTATGAGCAGCCATCCGCTACGGCTCACTGGGGGTTGAGAAGACAGAGCAGGCACAGGCACACCCCGCACCCACACACACACACACACACACACACACACACACACACACACACACACACACACCACATATATCAAGTAGTGTTTCTATGGCTACACTGTGATTTCTTAGTAGAAGTTCTATTTAGTAAGAGTAAGAGAAACTTTATTGTCTTTATCTGAGTGAATCTATAATTAATTCAATAGGTGAACTAATAGTAGCACATTCTATGTTAAAGAAAGTAAGATGTAATATCAGGAAAGGGAGAATGTTAGGTGGTTGGCAGCAGTGTGCCAGCCGATGGCCCCCTCCATGAGGCCACCACAGCTCAGCAGAACGCCAGTGTAGCTTCTTCTGGGGAGAAAAACACTTAGAGAGAAAATAAAGTTAACAGCTGGAATAACAGGAAATAATGCAGTTAGAGAGTGGTGGTAGAAGAGAGTAGCAGAGTGTGGAAAGTGGTCAGTATGTCCTCCAGCAGTCTAAGCCTATAGCAGCATAACTACAGAGATAACTCAGGATAACCTAGCCTTTTAGATGGAGGCATGTGGGAGGCAGGGCCAGGGAGAAGTCTTTAACGACAGTAGTCCCCTCTGTACACTCCACCTCCCTCTGCTCCCCACTCGTCTAAACCTGGGCTAACATCAGAATTTAACCATAAGCCCTATCAAATAGAAAAGTTTTGAGCCTAGTCTTAAAAGTAGACAAGGTGTCTGCCTCACGCACTAATGCTGGGAGCTGGTTCCACAGTAGAGGAGCCTGATAGCTAAAAGATCTGCCTCCCATCCTACTTTTAGATATTCTAGGAACCACCAGTAAACCTGCAGTCTGAGAGCGAAGTGCTCTGTTAGGAACATATGGAACAATCAGATCACTGATGTATGATGGAGCTTGATTATTAAGAGCTTTATATGTGAGAAGGAGGATCTTAAAATCTATTCTGAATTTAACAGGCAGCCAATGTAGGGAAGCTAAAACAGGAGAGATGTGGTCTCTCTTTTTAATTCTCATCAGAACTCTAGCTGCAGCATTTTGGACCAGCTGAAGACTTTTGACTACATTCTGTGGACCTCCTGATAGTAATGAATTGCAGTAATCCAACCTTGAGGTAATGAATGCATGAACCAGTTTTTCAGCATCACTCCTGGAAAGGATGCTTCTAATCTTAGCAATATTCCGAAGGTGGAAAAAGGAAATCCTACAAACCTGTTTAACGTGGGATTTGAATGACATGTCCTGGTCAAAGATTACACCGAGGTTCTTTACTTTGTTCTCGGAGGCTAATTTAATACCGTTTAGATTAGGTGATTGACTAAGCAGTTTCCTTTTCTGAGGTTCTGGTCCAAAGATGATAACTTCAGTCTTGTCTGGATTTAACAGCAGAAAGTTTAGAGTCATCCAGATTTTTATGTCTTCAAGACAAGCCTGTAATCTACCTAACTGATTAGGTTCATCAGGGTTTATGGATAAATATAACTGAGTATCATCAGCATAACAGTGGAAGTTTATCCCATGTTGTCTAATGATTTTACCAATTGGAAGCATATATATAGTGAAAAGAATTGGTCCAAGTACTGAACCCTGTGGTACTCCACAAGTAACTCTAGAG
>SSNS01000060.1:1934597-1994983 GCA_006937985.1 Aphyosemion australe
GGGGACTGATTAATAAATCTGAATGAAAGATGGTTGCTACTCCTCCTCCTCGCCCTGTACTACGAGCAATATGATGATTTAAATAATTAGAAGGAGTGGACTCATTTAAACTAACATAGTCCTCTTGCTGCAGCCAGGATTCTGTGAGACAAAACAGAGAAATCTGATTATCACAAATCAAATCATTAACTAATAAAGTCTTTGAAGAGATAGATCTAATGTTCAATAAACCACACTTAATTGTTCTAGTTTTCTGTTCAGTAGAGTTTGTTTTTATTTTTATGAGATTTTCATGATTTGCTCTATTAAGCCTGATCTTTAATCTGTTTGATTCTGGCCGTGGGCAGGACACTGTCTGGATGGGGGAGTGGGTGGGTAACAGTACAGAAGCTGCAGAGGGGAGGGTTAAACTACCACTCTGCTTCCTGGTCTGGACCCTGGGTTGTCAGGGAGGACTAATAAAATTGGCCATATTCCTAGAAAGAAGAGCTGCACCATCCAAAGTGGGATGGGATTCAATTATATTGATTCCATTATGTTTGTAAAAGATCTAAACCATGTTAGATGTTGATTAGATCCTGCTGGGCCTTGCTATCTCGTGGCTAGTGTGCTACCTCCTTACCATCTTTGATGTCCTACCATCTGATCCTGCCCACTATGGTTATCTGGCTCGAACTGATGTGAAGGGAAACGTCGTGAGTGAGGCCTCCTGGTTTCGACTGCCTTACCCTGGTATGTAAGTTTGGGAAAAGCACAACAGAACATTTGATCACGAGAGGGTTCAGCGTTAAACCAGTTTCTTATTCAGGTCAATGGGGGACTCCAACTGTGAACCTTGCAGCTGTAGTTGGCATTTTGGCTGGAATAATATGCTCCATGGCAGAATCTGTGGGCGACTACCATGCATGTGCCAGGCTGGCTGGGGCCCCTCCTCCTCCAAAGCACGCCATCAGTCGTGGAATTGGCATTGAAGGGATCGGCTGTTTGTTGGCCGGAGCCTTTGGCACAGGCAACGGCACCACCTCTTTCAGTGAGAACGTGGCAGCACTGGGGATCACCAAAGTAAGAAATTTGCACTATGGGAACTTCATTCAGTTTTGTAATACCAGTTTACTTGAACGTGCTCTTTATGTGGTGACAGGTGGGTAGTCGAGCTGTGATTCTCTTGAGTGGGGTTTTCATGATTTTATTGGGGATGTTGGGCAAAATTGGAGCCATCTTCACAACCATCCCCACTCCTGTGATTGGAGGAATGTTTCTGATCATGTTTGGAGTCATAGCTGCTGCAGGGATTTCCAATCTGCAGGTAAAAATGTCTTTAAATGTATATTTTAGTCACTGCTCAGACGTGCATGTTTGCTAACGGTCATTACGATTCAGTTCACAGACATGAACTCTTCTCGGAACATCTTCGTGTTTGGGTTCTCCGTGTTTTCAGCACTTGTCATTCCCGACTGGATCACGAGGAACCCTGAGTTTCTAAAAACAGGTTTGACACGATAAAACGTGTTTAGCTGATTATTGGAGATGTATTTTCACTAAACCAATGTGATATTTTACTGCTTTGTCCCTTTTGTGCGGATGACTCAGGTGTCGAAGAGGTGGACCAAGTGTTGCATGTGTTGTTGACCACCCATATGTTTGTAGGAGGGCTCCTTGGCTTCTTCCTGGATAGCACAATTCCTGGTAAGCTGCATGGAGGGCTGTTGCTGAGTCACATTAACATTTTTTAATACTAATATTCACCGTCAGAATAAATCAGAACATTAAAACGGGTGTGATGTTATACCTTTCTATGAGCTGTTTGTCATCGTACGGCACTTTGACCTAGGGGAAAAGCTAAATATGTAGAAACATGAAAAAGAAGGTAAAAGATAATATATGATGTCATCTCAGCCATTTTTAAACAACTTCCAGGGACTAAACGGGAACGTGGACTCCAAGCCTGGGATAAAGCACCTCTTGAAGACTCCCTGGCATCTGAGGAGGTGTACGACCTCCCGTTTGGGATAACTTCCTGCCTCCAAACCCAGTCCTGGGTCCGTTACATCCCCTTTTGTCCACGGAAAAGTCCTACAGGAGAGGCGCCACAGAGCCGAGGGAATGAGTGCAGCACACGAGTCTGAACGGAGAAAAGTGAAAAATCTACTTTTATTTTATAGGTCACAGACATTTTACAAGACTTTTTGGTCACACTTTACAATAAGAGTCCCTTTATTAACGTTACTTATTGCATTATTAAGCATTAATAAACAAAGGGGCCCTTTATTAACGTTTCCAATAAGTGTCCTTGGACACAGAAAGATCTGACCAGACCGGACCCAGCGGTGCGCTCCTGCCAACTTTCAGGAGGAACTCATTTTTCTCCTCGCCACGGTAGCAGCAGGACCAAGGAGATTTTGTGGAGGAGTGTCACTGTCACACCTAGCTGTTCCCGGATGGTCAGACACTTTTCCCTGCTCCTCTGCTGCTCACCCCTCATTGAGCGCCTGTTGTTGCTCCCTGAGGTCATCGTCGAGTACCTTCCATCCGATGATCCCTGGTCCACGCTCTGCTCCAGGCATCTCCAGCGGCTTTGTCCCCGAGATCCAGGCGTCTCCGGAGTCTCCTTTTGGGCTTCCCCTGTCCTGTGGCTCCAGCCGTGCTGCCTACCAAGAGGCCCCAGCTTGTTTCTTGGTCCTGGGGACCCTACCGTGAGGTCACTGGGGTTCCGACCTCCCTCTGAGGAGCGCCAGGATCCTGGGTTTTCCTGGCCCACCCCTTTTCCTGTTGGTTCCTGTTGGGAGCCAGTCTGACCTGCCAGTCTGCCTCCTGCTGCTCACCTTGCTCACCTGTATTTTGGTCCGATTGCAACCAGCACTGTTTCATTAAAGTAACTTTAACAAAGGAACCCTTATTGTAAAGTGTTACAGACTTTTTATTATTTTATTCATTACTGGTTGATGTTTATATCAACAGAAGAACATTAAATTAGCTTTAATCTGACTGCAGCTTTTGCTCTTTTTTCACTTTTATTGCATTTAAAATATATAAATATGTTCGTTTTAATAAATACTGAGATCACTTCTGCATTCTTAACTGGCCTTATGCAATTATTTTGTTTGATTTTTATGTGCAAATTAGGTTTTCACTGTCACTGAGGAGCCTTTCTATTAGAACTAACATCTAAAAGTGAGCGGTAGCCCTCACACTGTGTCAAAAGAGAAAATCTGATCAGCGTGGTATCTGATCACTGCAGGGACAGAAAACTAGAATAATGCACTCTTCAGGCTCTCCTTTCAAAGGAAATTAAATTTAGCCTGTGGATGTATTTATTATCACACGTCCCCATCTCCGCACGCATACAGCTGCTAACAAACCTGCAGCAGCCCTCGAGCTGTTATTGCGCTTCCTTTGGAGAAAACAAACAGATAACACATCTCCGTGTTTACCTTCTGTGCTGTCTGCTCTTTGTTTCTGTGTTCATTTCCTCCGTCTAACCACCTTTGACAGGCAGATGGGAGATGGTGTGATGCCTTGATCTGTGGACCCGTCACATCCCCCCCGGAGGCTCGTTTCCACCACCAGTCAATGATTGGCTGCCCACTCTAATGCTATTTTAGGATGATGCTACACGCTAAAGCAATTTACACTTAAAGTTAGTCGGATTTTCTTTGATTGCCTGCATATGCTTCAGTGAGAACACAGTGGAGAATATACAATTGTGTGAAGTGAAATTCAAGAAAAGGGTTGTTTTGCACAGTGATTCTCAGCAGAGATTCATGCAACACCAATAAAGCAGCTATTTGCATTTCAGGGTTGAAATGATGAAGAAACTCTACAAATTGGGCTCATTTGGGGATAACTTCAGTTTATTCTACCATATTTTCTTCCTGTCTGAAATTTCAGCCTAGTGGAATTACTTTTAATTCCTCCTTTTGTTGCATCTCTGTTCAATTATCTGCCCTTCTAGATTTTAGTTGGAAGAGCAAATTACAATTTTATCTTTTTTGCAAGAACAATGGTTTTGGAGAAAAGCACAAACAGATCAAAAGAGAGACAGATGAATGAGTGGTACATTTCCAATTAATCAATCTAAACTCAAACAGGGAGACGAAATGTTTAATTTAATCTTTTGTTCATTAAGAAATGAAAGATTTGTAACGAATCTGAGTTTTTAAAAGTTTCACATTACCTTCCTGCCTCGTGGGCTGAAATGTCATTATAATTGCAGTTTTCTATTTGCCTCCCTTTGTGCATCACGCAGAATAAAATATTCAGTTAAAAGGAACCAACGTTTGCCCTGAGGGAGGCTTTTACTTTCCTGTTTAATTTGATAAAAGTAAATGCTGCAAAAAGGGCTGCACGGTGACACAGTTGGTAGCACTGTTTTCTTGCAGGGAAAAGGTTGCCGGTTGAAATCCCAGCTGCAGCCTTTCTGCTTGGAGTTTGCATGTTCTCATGCATATGTGGGTTTTTTAATGGGTAATCCAGTTTCCTCCCATGAACCAAAAACATGCATTTTATGTTAATTGGAGATTCTAAATTGGCCCAGGTGTGAGTGAGTGAGTGAGTGTCGCCCGCCTCCCTCCCAATGACCGATGGAGACAGGCACCAGCAACCCAGTAGAATGAGTGGTTAAAGATAATGAGTGAGGGAGTAAATGCGCCAAAGTTTCAAAATATATCTAATAATTCAGGAGAATGTCCTATCGTTCATGTTTATTAAAGCTGTACATTATTACACACTTTATTTCCCTTTCAGTAGTTGGGTTAGGAAACTGGCTCTAAGGATTTCACAAAACCAAAGAAAATCATTCTCAATCACATTTTTTTGACAGAGAAAAACAATTTTCTGCATATTTTAAATATTCAGCTTTGATGTTAAAGGAAACTTCACAATACTGGTTTATGTGTTTAAAATGATGGATTATGCAGCTGAAAGTCTGCACTGAACCACTGGTGCAAACTGTTTTACTCCTTTCCACCACAAGAGGTCCTTAGAGAGCCATCAATCATCCTGTTCATTTATTAGAGTTGGTCAGATGCATGTGTCTCTAAACCAGCACGTTTATTGTGCTATACTTTTTATTCTGGCATATTTTAGACACTACACAGATTTCTATGGTCTAGTCCGTTATATAGGACTGAGTATATGTTCACTTTGTCAGTTATCTATAAAACATAACCCCTAAGCAAAAGCATTTAGGTTAACAACACATCCACATCCTAAAATTTGTGCAGGTTCAGCTCATGTTTATCTAGAACTACATTTAGCTGAGGTCGACTCTTTTTCCTTCTCATGCATCCTAGATTCCAGTCTTCCTCTGCCTCCCAGAGAATCTTTCATTTGCAGAGCTCAAGAGGTCTGCTGCCTCAGGAGGATTTTCATCTCTTTGACAAGTCTACCATCTTCTGGTGCTAGTTGTCCTGCGCTGCTTTCCCATTGGAAGATGAGCTTGTTCACTTCAGCAGCTTCAACTGATCCACTATTGGATTTCCATTTGGGATCTCCAGCTCATCCTGGCTATCCTGAAGACCTCCACTTCCCATTTAGTTTAGCTTAAACTCTCTGTTTGCTTATTTCTGTAGCATCTTGTGATGTTATGTCTGGTTCCATACAGCAGATCACCCACCTCGTGTGTATTTGTCCTACACTTTTTAAAGGTTGTCCCATCAGTTTTTCATGCCAATCCCTGCCTGTATGTATACACATTTAATATTTCTTTGCATCTTTGTGGTTTTGCAAGAGCTTTCTGTTTGTTTCTGTACATTCATATGTTTAAGCATCATTTATTTGACCTTTTGGAGTCCTCCTAAGTCCTCTTACTGATGTTTGATCTCCAGCAGCTTGCTAAATCCAAAACTGTATTTCTTATTCTTTGTATTATTTCCTTAATATTCTTGCTAAATGGTGTCTGTATGTTTGTATGCTATGCCTGTGAGTGTAGCAAAGGGGTAGTACTGAAAAGAATAGAATAGAATAGAATGTATTAATCCCACAGTGGGGAAATTCACTTGCACATACACTTAGAGAAAAAAAAAATACAAAATTTTCAATTTTTTTGTAATCAATTTTCATAATCTGCTGGATAAAAACACTCGTTATTCACCAGAAAGGCGTCAGAATCCAAAGTGCTTCTTCCTCGTGAGTAAAGTTGGACTTTTCATATGTGAGGGAACTGAAATTCTATCAATAGTTGTATGAGGATTAGGATTTGCTTGAATGGATGTTGGGGTATGGTGCACTGTTACATTTGAACACTAGATGGGGCTGCAGTACACGTTTAGGTTTGAGGCGCCAGTAGTCTGGTAATTATTTTATTGCAACATTCAGAAGTATTCCTGGAAAGCGTCCATTTGGATGGAAGTCATGTTGTGTCTGTGCCAGCAATCTAAACAGTCTGGTCATTTTGACTCTTAAAAGCAGAACAGCCTGTGCTGCTGAAAACAAATGCACAAGGTGATCAGATTTAAAAATGCAAAGTAATTTAGCTTTTTAAAATGTTTCATATTGGTGACAGACCTGTTACATGACTGTCTTAAACATCCAAGTAACACAATATGTTCTGAAACCAGGCAGTACAAGAGACTTATATTTAGATTTCAGCTTTCCAAGCAGGAAAGTTCATGGAAAGTGCAAGGGATACCCATGGACCCATATATATATATATATATATATATATATATATATATATATATATAGACATACCAGCCGGACATGTTTTTGAGTTTATCTTGGGCGTGTTTTATCTGCAGATTTAATGACGTCATTTTCCAAAACAGTTCCTCCCTCTCTGCATTATTTTGCAAAAAAAACAAAACAAAACAAAACAAACTATTGCCATGTTGAACACCAGCAACAAAAATGGTTTTGTTTTGACACTTGCACATTTTAATAACTTTTCATTATTTTGAGTAGCCATTAGTACAAAGTTAAAGAAAGAAGTGATCAGAGAAACAAGTTTATAAAACACTACTACTTCCCATTAGGTAATACGTATTTTCCTGTTTTTGAACCACTGGGTGTTTAAAACAAACGTGTTTAATCCTGATATTAAAGGTTGTACATAAATACAGCAGCAACAGCGAACACGAGCCACAAATCCGGAACAGGGCGGAATGAACCAGTTCGTCAAGTACGCAGCGGAAGTAACATGGAGTATGTAAAATTACGCTTTCAAAATAAAATTATTTTGTGATAAGCCGTCTTTTTGTACACCTGAATGTTAAAACATTTTGAACTTCCGTGTGTGTGTGTGTGTGTGTGTGTGTGTGTGTGTGTGTGTGTGTGTGTGTGTGTGTGTGTGAGAGAGAGAGAGAGAGAGAGAGAGAGAGAGAGAGAGAGAGAGAGAGAGAGAGAGAGACTAGACTTTTCTTAAGGCAAAAAACATTTTTGCTTTTGTCTAGGCCTATTGAAAATGATAAATGTGGTTCCAATGTCATCCTCTGTTTCAGACAAAATCTGCATATTGATCTGTATTAATTTATACTTTATTTTCACACTACTGTTATTATTGTCTCTTGTTTTTCTTCGCATGATTATTTTGTCTCTAGCGTGTCATATCGTGCTCATTCAATTTAATTTTATTTGTACAATGTCTTTCTACTTCTGTGAATTGGACTAAGAGTCCGGAATAAAGACTTGACTTGTAGATTCTCGCCAAAAAGTGCCTCTTTTGTTTATTTAAAATATGTAGCCTATGTAAAGTCTGAATATTCTTACAAATAAAATGATAAATAATTTGAGACATAAAATATATATTTTTAAATAGATTGTGTTGTCTGGGTGCTACTGCAAAAAGCATATTAAGATTAGGTCTTCAGATAATTTTGGAATCAGTCAGAGTTTGAATTTTGTTGATTATGCCCAGTTTCTTTATTAAGCCTTTCTGATTACTTTCCTGGTAGAACCTTTATGTCCTAATGTATAGCCTACTGAAATGCAATCAGAAATTTTGATCAATAAATAATTTTACCAGTAAAATGTTTCATTATCCAGGACATAACTAACGTTCATGGGATTGTTTTAGATTGAAAGTACACACCGGAAGTCTTTTTGTCAGTTGCAGTTCTTGACTCACCCTCAGGGAACGTCTGAATCCACCAGGCAGACAAGCAGACAACGATTCCTCGAGTGTTGTTGTGACCAGGCGGTAGAAATTTATACCGTATCTTATTGTGGAATTTATTTGGGGTTTACTTGACTTCCTATTATGTATATGGTTCCGGCTAAGGCTAACGTTGCTAGTTGAACTGAGCGACAATGGCTTTTGAACCGGCGGTTAAAATATTCTGTGGTCCAGATCGATGCTTCTCAGCGGGTTAGACAAGGGCAGATAACAGGTTTGCTGCGAATTACATTCCGCCAGAGTGGCAAGAACCGGCAAAGAAATAAAAAGGTAACAGTTTTCTCCTATAATTGCTGTTGTAAAGACGTTTTGTAGCAGTTACGCGACTTGTTTGTACCGGTAGTTAAGCTAGCTGCGACTTCAGCCCATTTTTCACCAACAGTTGCTTTTCTTGCAGGATGTTTTGGACTTAGCCTGTATTGCATCATATTTTTAACCAGACTTGCATTATTGCCAAGGATAGTTGCTGATTAAGGGAAATGATTTCCTCTTTTACAGCTATTTTGCACCGCCAGTCATTGTTTATGCCAGTGTCAGCCATGGAAACCACTCAGGTGACCTTAACCATCAGGGAAGAAACATCTCCAGGTATGTCTGAGTTTATACTTGTCTCTAAGCTTCAGGAAACAAGACACAGCTCATTTATCTGTGTGTCGCTTCACACTCATCATCAGGGTGTGAAAGGAAATGTAAACATGCATCATCTTCATAAATGTAATTGAGCCTTATTGATTTTTCCAGGTGAGGTGATTGCAGTCGTTGGTAGCTGTGAAGCCTTGGGAAACTGGAGCTATCAAAAAGCTGTGACTTTACACCCCGTGGGTGATGATGGGTATGTTTATTATTTAGATCCATTTCTCAGTGAGTGGATGTTATTTTTAATTATTTAGTTTAAAGCTGTATGTATTTGTTGTTTATTGCAGGCACACTTGGACTGTAACAACCTCCGTACCTAGAGATGTTGTTTCCAAGTATCGCTATTTTAAAGGTTTCTTTCTGGAATCAAAGGTGAGTCGATTTTTTTATTGTTTTTTTAACCTAAATTACTTAAAACGTACTTATAATGGTCTTACAAAGCTATAGATCATCTGTCAGCGTTATTTATAAGCTGTTTTTCTCCACATGAAGAACTCTTCTGTTTGACTCTAGAACTGTTGGATGTTTTGTGACCTCACAACCTAATTTATGTTTTAGCAGGAAAGAAAGAAGAAACACTTTTTAATTTTTTATACACTGCTCACAAAACTTAAAGGAACACTTTTTTATTGGGCCTGGCATGAAATCAATTAAACCTGTCTGATAATTTTCTGGTTGATTAAGCAGCTGAGGGCATTGTTAATCACTTTCAGCTGTATTGGTGTTCATGGACTTAACGACAGGTGCACTAAAGTGGCAACAATTACAAAACCCTCAAAACAGGACTGGTTTAACATGTGGAGGTCATTTCAAGTTTCTCCCTCTTGATCTTTTTTGGCTGGTTTTCCACTCGTGCTAGTTTTGGCTTGAGTAATTATCGCTACTGGCAGCATGAGGCGATTCCTTAACCCTACAGAAGTTGCACAGGTTGTCCAACTTCTCCAGGATGGCACATCCATACGTGCTGCAGCAAGAAGGTTTAATGTGTCTCCCAGCACAATCTCCAGAACATGGAGGAAATTTCAGGAGACTGGCGGTTATTCTCGGAGAGCTGGACAGGGCCGTAGAAGGTCCACAACCCATCAGCAGGACCGATACCTGCTCCTTTGTGCAAGGCGGAACAGGCTGAGCACTGCTCGTGCCCTACAGAATGACCTCCAGAGGGCCACTGGTGTGAATGTCTCTACCCAAACAATCAGGAACAGACTTCATGAAGATGGCCTGAGGGCCCGACGTCCTGTAGTGGGCCCTGTGCTCACTGCCCAGCATCGTAGAGCTGGACTGGCGTTTGCTCAAGAACACCAGAATTGGCAAGTCCGCCACTGGGGCCCTGTACTTTTTACAGACGAGAGCAGGTTCACCCTGAGCACCTGTGATAGACGTGAAAGAGTCTGGAGAAGACAAGGAGAACGTTATGCTGCCTGCAACGTCGTTCAACATGACAGGTTTGGTGGTGGGTCAGTGATGGTCTGGGGAGGCATATCCATGGAGGGACGCACAGACCTCTACTGCCTAGGAAATGGTGCTCTGACTGCCATAAGGTATCCAGATGAAATCCTTGAACCCTTTGTCAGACCCTACGCCAGGGGTCCCCAATCCTGGTCCTGGAGGGCTACTATCCAGCAGGTTTTGTGGTTTCTCTGCTCAAACACACTTGATTCAGTGGTTGAATCACCTGTGCAGCAGCTCCTCAAGCTCTGCTGAAGCCTGCTAATCACTTGCTAATTGAAATCAGGTGTGTTGAAGCAGAGTTACAACTAAAACCTGCTGGATACTGGCCCTTGAGGACCAGGATTGGGGACCCCTGCCCTACGCTGATGCAGTAGGTCCTGGTTTTCTCCTAATGCATGAATTGAAACAATTGAATGGCCTTCACGATCCCCTGACTTAAACCCAATAGAACATCTGTGGGACATTATGTTTCGGTCCATTAGGCGGCGCCAGGTTGCTCCTCAGACTGTACAAGAGCTCAGGGATGCCCTCACACAGATCTGGGAGGAAATGCCACAAGACACCATCCGTTGTCTCATTAGGAGCATGCCCCGACGTTGTCAAGCATGCACACAAGCTCGTGGGGGCCACACAAGATACTGAAAAGCATTTTGAGTTGCAGAAATTAAGTTTTTGAAATAATGGACTAGCCTGCCACATCTTCATTTCACTCTGATTTTAGGGTGTCTACACAATTGTGCCCTCTGTAGGCTGAACACTTTTATTTCCATTAAAAGACTTGGCATCCTTTTGTTCCTAAGACATTGCCCTGTCGTTATTTGTATAGATATCCAACTTCATATTGAGATCTGATGTATCTAATGTGTTTCTTTAAAGTGTTCCTTTAATTTTTGTGAGCAGTGTGTAATCCAAAGTCACCACTAACTTGAACTTAAACTTTCACTAAACTGAAGGATAGATGTTTTTATTTGCCACAGATCTTCCTGTTCACACCTGGAATCATAAATTCTCATCTCTAAGTTGGTATGTGGATGCACCTTAGATCCTCTTATGTCGGATTGCTCAGGATTTATTCCGAAGTTTTAGAACTTATAAGTCTAATGTATTAATAAAATACTATCTCCATGTTTGTCCTCTTGGCAAGAAGCCAAAAATGTTGTTTTATAAAACTTCATCTTCTTCTGTGTTTGTGTATTCACTTCTGCAGCGACGGTAAAAGGATCATCTTTAAAGGGTGTACGAGCCCGTCTGAAGGTCTGTTACAGGTCATTAGGAGTGTAACAGTAATAGCACCACATAACTCAGATCAGCTTTTATATGCTTCCATGTTAGTTAAATCCAACTATTAATACCTCTTAAATTAGGGTGTCTCTGAAGTTTCCTGGAAACATTAGACAAAATGCCTTCTCGTCACCTTCTTACGTTTCACATTCTTGAGCATGATCTTTATATTTGCATATGGAGCGCTGGTCATTTGAGAAGCATCCTAACAGCATGGAGTGTCATGCTTAGAGCTGGAGCTGAACTGTGATTCAATCACCCAGAACACATGGCAATACCAGGTGTGAACAGAAAGAGAGCTAAGGTCAGCGCTGTTCAATATCCGCCACAGTCAACCGTCTGTCCAGCTTGCTGATTTCAGTCCACTCAGAGCCAGCGCTAATCCCTCTCTTGGCTTCTTGTACTCCCAGAGTCCAATACCTGGCATCAGTTTTCCATGAAGGAAATTGTGCCGAATTTTTTCATGTGAGAGTTTCTGGTGACTTTCCAATCTTGGTGAGATTGACCTTGACTGCCTTTCCTTGTATTTTGTTTGGTGTTATATTTTGTTCTATTGAGTCTGTGTGAGCTAAAACCTGTTGGTGTGGAGGGGAAACCCCATCAGACATTAAACAGGGCAAACCATCTTCCTGTGCTTCACTCCTGTTACCAGTTTAACTTAAGCTGGGTAGTTTTTGGTTTTTGTTCTCATGCAAAAGTGCAAAATACAAGCAGTGGTGTTGCTAAAGCTAATGGAATCACTATAACAAGAGTAGTTCAGTTTCTAACTAAATACGTGTTAGGGCTGGACGATAACTCAATAACGATATATATCGATCGATAGACGTACGGCGCGATATAAAAATAATTGGTCAGTAAAAAGTTCCCTTTCTTTTTTTCTATAATAGCCTATCGAGTAGTTTAATACTGGAGTCAGTACTTATTCCCAACCAATCAAAAACACAGACCCAGCCACGCTCCATCACCAAGCCCTACCCCTCTCAAACCTAAACAGACAGCAAGATGTTGCAGCAAGGAGCGGTGGAGGAAATTGTCCCGTAAAAAGGTTACAGTAGTTCACCAGTACAGCGATATTTTGGTTTTTACAAGTCTGACAAAAAAAAAACACCATGGTCAATTAGCCTTTCGCCGGCCCGCCCCCAGAACGGCTATTGTCCAATCACACATCATAGCAACCATTACTATCCGACAACTCCAAACAAAATGATGAAGCTAAGCCTAATTTACTACTAAGCATTAGCCTCGATAGTAGTCATGTCTCCTTCGTTTCCCTTCAGAACCTCCTCATCGAGCTCAACCAGCAACAGCCAAACATGAGTGCTCCCCCCGCCCGTGGCTGGGCGGAGGTCCGCCTCCCAGACTATCCAAGACCCTTTTAGATAAGACACACTGTGCCGGCAAATCAGCGTAATATTACCTCAACCGTCTGTCTTATAAACGCACATTAAGCCTTGGCGCAACAGCGGGTGGTGTCATGATCACGTGATGAATTAATGCCGAGCTCCGGCCGGCAACTATTTAAAATGAAAGTAAACACGGGCATAAAAAGTTACATTTTATTAACAGACTCAGCTGAGATGATCAACTGAGCGATGCAGAGCGCCGGGAGCTTTTCTCCGTTAGAGCTGCCTGCAGCTCAGATCAGCTGACATCTGACAGCTCACAGGGACACCGCATCGCCGCCACCGCTCCTCGGATCCACGCGTCCCCGGACGCCGGACCTTCTCCCAAACTCCTTGTCTCCTGCTACGCTTCGCTCAGCGGAGCTGACACTAATATATCCCTCCACTGCATACTGTAACCCCTTTGCCTCGATCTGGATGATATTGCGGAGGAATTGCTCCAAAAAATGTCGCTGATGTGCATCTGTCTACTTCTTTCCATCACAGAAATCTGCGGAGCTGCAGTATTTGATCCACTTATTGTCGGACTTGGTAACAGTAACTAAGGGGAGCGGGGCTCGGCGAAAGGCTAATTCCTCCGCAATATCCAGATCGAGGCAAAAAGGGTTACAATAATTCAGTGGAGGGATATATTAGTGTCGGCTCCGCTGAGCGAAGCGTAGCAGGGGACA
This sequence comes from Aphyosemion australe, assembly GCA_006937985.1. Taxonomy (NCBI): domain Eukaryota; kingdom Metazoa; phylum Chordata; class Actinopteri; order Cyprinodontiformes; family Nothobranchiidae; genus Aphyosemion; species Aphyosemion australe. The sequence goes on from SSNS01000060.1 coordinate 1,948,151, forward strand.
AGGAATTCGGAAGAAGGCGGCGTCTAGGGACGCGTGGATCCGAGGAGCAGTGGCGGGGATGCGGTGGGAGCCTTGAGTCGTTTATAAGAGCTCAGACCGTGGCGGTAATGTGGCGCAATTGTGTCCTTTTTATAAAAGATTACGCGGGGGTATGGGGGCGGTCTCTGCGCTGTCATGGACTTCCGTGTATCTTGGACATAACTTGCTTTTTATTGCGATCAAAGCCACACTCCTTAAGTTTTTTTCACAAGCAGCTACAGGTGTCTGTCCTCTACAGGCCCTGTCAGCTGTCAGATGATCTGAGCTGCAGATCTAACGGAGAAAAGCTCCCGGCGCTCTGCATCGCTCAGTTTATCATCTCAACTGATTCTGTTTACAAAACAAAACTTATGCCAGTGTTTACTTTCATTTTAAATATAGTTCCGGCCGGAGCTCGGCATTAATTCATCACGTCATCATGACACCACCCTCTGTTGTGCCAATGTGCGTTTATAAGACTGTTGCGGTAATATTACGCTGATTTGCCAGCACAGTGTGGGTCTTGGATAGTCTGGGAGGCGGACCTCTGCCCAGCCGCGGGCAGGGAGCACTCATGCTTGGCTGTTGATGGTTGAGCTCGATGAGGAGGTTCTGACAATACACAACGGAGACACGACTACTATCGAGGCTAATGCTTAGTAGTATAAATTAGGCTTAGCGTCATCATCTTGTTTGAAGTTGTCGGACAGTAACAGTTGCTATGATGTGTGATTGGACAATAGCCGTTTTGGGGGCGGGGTCGACGAAAGGCAAATTGAAAGATTTGTAGAGAATCGTTTAAAAATCAAATCTGGTAATACAACCAACTTGTTTTATCATACATTAATGACATCAAATGGCCAGGGCTGCACTTAAAATATATTTTCTAAATTTTTTTTATAATTATCAATAATTGATATCGATAAATAAGATTTTTTTTAATCAATATGATTTATTTCTATATCGTCCAGCCCTAATACGTGTTTGTAGGGTATCTTTAGGCCTTCTTTTGTATTTTTCTTACCCCTTTACTAACAAATCCACGTTTCAGATTTAAACCCACGGTGGCTGACTGTTCTAGCTGGGAGATTTGTGACTGCACCAGCTCTAATTGTCCTTTCCTCCCATCCTCTGGTCCAGAAGCTTCAGCGAGAGCAGTTTGAACATAGTTCTATGTATCTGATTTGAAAAAACAATTAAGCCTAACATTGTACCCAACATTGGAATTGCAGAGTGCAGGTGGCCCATGTCAAGTGATAGTCAATATGTGGGAGACCCATCATCAGCCCCGCACCATGAGCCCCACAGGTATAAACCAACAACAAAACGCTTCCGTTGGGTTTTCTAAACTCCTGTCATTCTCAAACCTCCAATACCCTGTTCTTGCTTCACTCGTGGAGGAAGGTCTTTAGATGTTAGAACTGCAGTGTTTCCTTCTTTAACCCAGTATTTAATGTAGCCTTTATCTACCCCTGCTGTGTGTGTGTGTGCGTACGTGTGTGTGTGTGTGTGTGTTGGGAGAAGTGCTTACTGGACTGGTTTGTAGCCACAAAGGAAACACTGCAGTAGAGTAGAATCAGTGAGCTGCTATTATAGATCTCTATAGTTAACAGCTCATTGTGCAGGACTTATTCAAACGAAGCCAGACAGGAAGAATAGCTGCAGCCCAGTTATCGTCCTATCGTTGTTTTCTTTTGTTACTCCTGTAATTCCTACTGTAAGAAGATCCAGCTAAAGTAACTCTAAAGCCCTGCTGATGTTTAACCCACTAGTTAACAATAATCTTTCTAAAACTCTATTGTAACATTTAGTCCATCTTTAAAGCTGAGGCAGGTCAAATCCAGAGCCAACCAGTGTGGGTTTGAGTTGGACCACTTTGATTTTAATAATTCAGACATGATTCAATTTGATCTGACTTCAACTTTATGTCATTACAAAAAGAAATGTTCACGGTTCTAATTTTCTTCTCTTATCTTGCAGAAGCACATCAGGACATCGATGACGGGCAGTTTGGAATTCACAGTGAGTTGAAATAGGAAAACAAACAATAAAGTTCCAGTAAATGTCTAAAAATTAGGGGTGGGAATTTAACGCGTTAATTATGATTAATTAATTAATTATAAAAACATAACGCGTTAAAAAAATTAACGCATTTAACCCTTTAAGCCTGAGGGTCCCCCAATTGGGGGATGTTGAAGTTTAGCAACAAAATCCATGCCCTAAATATCAATATAGTCAAGCTGCACCTCTAAAGAAAGATCAGATACAAGACCATGTAAACCTTTTTCATGTGCTCCAAACACAACTAAAACTACAATCAAATGAGTGATCAGAAATCCCTCTTCATGTGTTTTTGCCTTCATTTCTGTCTCTAATGATGCTAAATCAAATCAAATTGCACACACGTTCTATCAACCCATCATTATTATTATTATTTTAAAGACAATACCATTATCAAAATGTACTTAAAATAGTATTGTACTTTTAGGTCTGTCCTATTTTTGCCAGTGATATACATATATATAATTTTCTCTTGTTTTGAATTGAAATACAATTTAAAAGCATTTTTTTAGAAATTAAAAGAGCTTGTGTTTACAATAATAATGTCAATGACTATTGTTTGATTCTCTGTCTCATTATTATTTTTAATTTAGAAAATTGCTTTCGGGCAAATTTTCTTGAACGATTAAAATGCGATTAATCAAGATTAATTCATTACAAAGCCTCTAATTAATTAGATACATTTTTTTAATCGAGTCCCACCTCTACTAAAAATGGCCGTTTTTAAAAATCTTATATCATAAATATCACGGATTCTTTCTTTTATTTTGTACGACCCAGGATTTTTAGGATGAATTTGTTACAGTGGGAGTCCAAACCCCTTTATTCCTGCTGTTGTAGCAGCTCTGTGGTCTCTAGTCATGATGCACAAAGTCAAAGCACATCCTAATCACACACTGTTCTCTGCAGATGGGGTGAATTGTGTCGACTCAGGGTGGCTGACATGCCAGACAGACGTTCGGCTGCGTTTGCACTATTCCAAGAGGCCTCCGGTCTCCATCACTAAGAAGAAATTCAAGAACTCCCGCTTCAGGTATGGATGACACCAAATCTAAAATAAAGGGACACTTTGCAACTTTTTAATATTTTTAAATAATTTTCTTGAGCCAGTATGCGCTAAAATGACCCTTTACAGGGTTAATGAAAGGCCACCCAGCCCCTGTCACCCCCTGTGGCCAGAATATTCCACTTGCAACTTCACAGTTGCTGGTCCGGTCTGTTAGAACTTAGAAAAATTCAGCTTGACCTACCTGGCTCTGCAGTCTGCTTCCAGCATGTTTCCTGCATGTTTTAGATCATGATCACAGCTGATTTGTTTGATTTAGTGATGAACCGCTCCTGTAGACACTAATGAAGGCTGAGGAGACATTTCAGCAGTTAGATTAAGGTGTTAAAAAGACGAACGCACAGCGAGGAGAGATAAGTTTCACTTTCAGTTTTGCCAACGAACACTAGGGGGTGCTAAAAACAAGCCAGAACTGACTAGTGACCCTTTAACTTACCTCTGCAGGATCAAGCTGACACTGGAAGGCTTTGAGGAAGAGGAGGAGGAAGAGGAGCCCAGCCCTCCATCTTGGCAGAAGATGACCCCCACTCTAGGGATGAGTATGATCAATGCTAACGGCTACAAGTCAAGACACTCTCAGCCGGAGTGTGGCTATGCCCTGGAGCCCTCTCAGTGGACCGAGTACAGTATCCACACCATGGACCCCGACAACCTGGAGCTCACCTTTGAGTTCTTCGAGGTGACAAAAAAACATTCACTAACATTTTTATCTCGGTCAGTGGAATTATTGTTCTGTTAATCCTGAATTTGATTGCAGGAGGATCTGAGTGAGCACGTAGTCCAAGGGGACATCCATCCTGGTCACGTGGGGACGGCCTGCCTCCTCTCCTCTTCGCTTTTCGAGAGCGGGAAGGACTTGGGAGTGGTCACGCTTCCCATAATGGGACGAAACTCCAGGCAGACGATCGGGAAAGTGAGAGGTCAGAATTAAGATGCATGTTTTAATCACTTAATGCTGCGTTCAGCCATGTTTACGTCTTTGTTGCTGTGTTTTTAGTGGATTATATGGTGATCCACCCCATCCGGGGGCTTCAGTGCGACATGAGCTCATCCTACACAAAGCATTGGAAGAAAAGGAGTACAGTAGACGTGGGTCACAGAGGAGCGGGCAGCACACATGCTGCCAAGTGAGTTCTACGTCCTGAGTCTGAACCTGGATCTAAATGATGCTAGCTGCATTAGAGGTGTGTGCTAACGTTTAGATTTTGATTTTACAGACACTTCAAAGTGCGGGAGAACACGATCGCCTCGTTCACAAGTGCTGCTAAGCACGTACGTGTCAGAGACGATGAACGGTGGTGTAAACGCTCTCTCTCTCCTCCCTAAAACATTCTTGTGTTCCTACAGGGTGCAGCTTTTGTGGAGTTTGACGTTCACCTCTCCAAGGATAACGTACCAGTTGTTTACCATGACTTGACCTGCTGCATTTCCACCAAAAAGGTCATTTAAAACTCTCAGATTCTCGCCCCCATAACTCGCTTTACACTGACGCTTTTTGTTTATTGACAGAAAAAGGACGAGAAGCTGGAGCTGATCGAGGTTCCGGTTAAAGATCTGACATTTGATCAGCTGCAGCTTTTGAAGGTTTGTGCCCGTTAAATCTGCCTGTATGGTCCCAACGGTCTGCTGTTTGTTTACTGATAAGCTGTGAGGCTGAACGTCAGACTTAAAGTTGGATATCTGGCTAAACTTCGTACAGCTGGAGAAGGCTAAAGGGAAAGGAAAATACTTCCTCTAACTGTTTTAATGATTTTTCTTTGAGTTCTTGCAAATGTTGTAATCTGTGGTTAGAAACATCGCTGATGTTATCTTGAATTGAAACCAAAAGTATACCTCGTCCTAAAGGTTTAATGATGATAAATGATTAATCTTTCACTGACCACGTTGATAACGTGTGATCTGTTTTGTTGCACAGCTGGCCCATGTCACAGCAATGAAAGGAAGCGATCACAAAGGTATGGACTGTTTGTTTTCTCTATCGTCGTCGCTCAGCCCTTCCTGTTTGGACTTTGCATGGATGTTTTACGTGGCTCACTTTCAAAATGATTGTTTTTAGGTGCAGTTTGCATGAGATGCTTTAGCTGTTATACTCAGTGTTGCTTTGCTTGTTGAGCAGAAAGAGCCACATAAACTTAGATTTAGTCGATCTGTTTCTTTGTCGTGAATCTCAATGAGACTCAAATGTGGAACAGGGATGAAAACTTTTAATTTGTTGCAGATCTTCTGGAAGATGAAGATGAAGTTGATGAGCATCAGCCATTCCCCTCACTGCCACAGGTAAAAGTTAATATGGTGACGATCTTTATTTAAATGACTCCTATTTTCCCCTTTTTTATGCCACAATAATTCTCTTTCTTTGTGTCTAAAGATTTTCCAAGCTGTTCCTGAACACGTTGGCTTCAACATCGAACTGAAATGGATCAGTCAGATGAAGGTGAGGATTCTAAAGCAGAATTATTTTAGATTGTATTTAGGGATGCTCCGATCCAATCACGTGATCGGAAATCGGGCCTGATCACGTGATTTAAAAAAAATCGGAATCGGGTGCAAAAGATCGGATTTAGCCTTTTAAAACAATAAACGTGACTTTAAATTCATCCTGAGACAGAGATTTTCAAATTGCTTAGTTTTATTTTCAACAAGTTCCTCTACATCAGTATTCCTTGTTTCTTGTACGAAAACAAGACAGTAGCGTCACACAATTTGCGGCAGGCAAGGATTCAGACACCAAGGTGCAGCTGTTAGCAAGCAGGCTAACGCTGAGCTAACGTGTCTTCTCGGGAGAGCTAAAATGTCTGCAGCTAGGTGGTATTTTAAACCAGACAGCGAAGGCAGAGCTACAGCCAGTTGTTATGTGTGCATTCTGGGCATTCAGTGGAAGAGCTGCATGATACGCAGCCTTCAAAACAAACTACTTTCACTTTCGGTTTCTCCCTTCGGGCATCAACAAAGCAAATCAACTGTTTCCATTAATTCCCGGTTTGCGACTAACAGTCCCAGTTCACAGCGAACTCAGACAAAAACACAGAGCCAGCCAACAGAAAAAACTAATAAACAAAGAGAAATTGCCAACAGACTGCAAAAAGTCGGGGTTTTGTCTGCTGCAGCAGCCAAGCTGCGCGTTAGCTACAGGTGTTATACAGGGAAATGTTAACCTGCCTGCCGAGGCGCCGCGTGCCTGCCCCGTCACGGGAACGCATCGCTCAACACAGCTGCTGATTGAGGGAGTAAACAACTTGAAATATGAGCAACGCTGCTACTTTTAAATATGTTTGTAACACGTTTTTTAATCAGTGCACTTTCTAAACAAGTGAAAGTGAAACTTAGGACAACTGGATGTGTTTTCTTTTTTTCATATTTTAATGCTTTCCTGAAAAGTATCGGATCGGGCCTCGGTATCGGCAGATACTCAAAATCAAATGACTCGAAATCGGATCGGGAGCAAAAAAACGTGATCGGAACATCCCTAATTGTATTTAAATGCTAACATTTGTAATACTTTGTGATTATAGGATGGATCGTGGGACGGAAACTTGTCCACCTACTTCGACATGAACACCTTCCTGGACATTATTCTTGGCTGCGTTCTGCAGAGTGGTGGAAAAAGACGGATTATCTTCTCGTGTTTCGACCCAGATATCTGCACCATGTACGTGTAGTTGTGCCAGCAGGCAAAGATGATGTCTTAGTCGACCACAGAACTAAACGTGTTCATTCATTCTGAATGCGTTAGAAAGTGTTTTATTCTTAAAGCTGCTTAATAAATTAGCATCTTGTCCTTCAGGGTTCGTCACAAGCAGAACAAGTACCCCATCCTTTTCCTGACTCAGGGGGTTTCAGTCAAGTATCCGGAGCTGATGGACATTCGCTGCCAGACCACTCAAATCGCCGTCAGCTTCGCTCAGAGCGAAAACATTCTGGTGAGTTATTATCTTCAGACATTCAAACCCATTTTGGAGTGAACGGCTGGAAAACGGTTAAATGTTTTTGCTCATCCAGGGAATCAGCGCCCACACCGAGGAGCTGCTGAAGCACCTGGATTACATCGGGGAAGCTCAGTCTAAAGGCCTGGTGGTTTTCAGCTGGGGGGACGACAACAACGACCACGAGACCAGGAGGAAGCTGCGGGAGCAGGGAATCGACGGGCTCATTTACGACAGGTAGGTTAAACTTCAGTAACGTTGATCCACGTGCAGGAAGCTCTAAACACACACACACCCTTCCAGCAGGAACTTCCTGTTCCTGATCCTATCTTATTAGCTTAATGCTACAGCTAACGGCTTGTTTAGTCGGTGCTGTATTACACAACATTCTCCACGTGTTTGTGATTGATTTCTGCTGCCTGTTAGTCGTTTTATGATCTGATTACAGGTTCAGGTTCAGTCTAGTTCAGCACAGTTTACTCATGCAGAACATTGACCCTTCAGATAATAAGATTATTTAGGAAAATAAATGTTCATATCTACTAATTCTACTGCATTTTAATGAAACAACTGCTCTGTGAAGCGTGTATTTGGTGGTATTACAGCCTCCAGTGCACGTCGCTCTACTCCAGCATGGAACATACTGTCTCACAATCTGAACTTTAATCACTGAAAATGTTTTTAAGGAGGACTTATTTACCCCTAGTTCACTCAGTGGAAGTAATTTGGTGCAAAATAGGGTTTAAAGTCATGCAGTAGCTTTATGTTGCTTTTAAAATCATTGTTTATCCAATTGGAGCTCACGTTGACTCGTTTTTCTACCGAAGTCCTTCAAAGTAAACAAAAAACACTTGGATCTGTAGCGTGTGGGGCTTTTAAACATCCATTAGATAAGCAGCTGGTGTCCAAGTCTCATGATGATGTATAAAAACAGGTTGTTTATCAGCCTGTTGGTGTTGTGTAATCTGGCACCGGGCAGACTAAAAGATTGTTTATGGGCTCGTCTGTGTGGAAGAACGTGCACCGTTAAGTAAAATCTGTTCTGATTGGGGTTAAGTAGAATTCTCAGGGCTTAGCAAATACCGCGCAGTCAGCAGGACCTGCTTGTCCAGCTGTTTCACTTCCGTATGTCTCCATGCTGACGCTTCACGGCTGCACTTTGACCAGACTTCTGCAGAAAATAGAGTTTATGAAGCCACTTCCACCTTGTTGTTGTAACTGTGCCTCTTTTTTACAGAATTTGTGAAAGCGTGGTCCCGTATTTTGACTCAAGTTCTTCAGATTCCTGTAATTTCTCTCTGGTTCCAGTGTTTGTCCACACTTTACACCCCTGGCTTTTTCTGTTTGGTCCCCTACGCAGATACTTACTGATCAGTGCTGCAGGAACACCATCATGTTCCTAGACAATGATACATGAGGCGACCGACTCATCAGACTTACAGCTGAGCTTGAAATTATCACCTGTCTGATGAAGTCAACGCCCATGCTGATCATTTTCTACGTCATCGTTTAGGCCACGTCTCGTTTTTGTTACGTTTCTGCACTGGTTTGCTTTAAAACTCCTCATGTTTTTAATGCTTGCTGCTGTGATGATTTAAAAAAAATAAATAAACTTGAAGCAAAAGTAGAACAAAGAGCGAATGGCTTTGCAGATGCATGAGACTTGGACATGATGTATGACATCTGTCCAGCTGCTGGTTTCAGTCAGATGTTTGCTAGTGTCAGACCTACTGGCTCTGATCCAAGATCACCCTGCAGCTTTATATAAAGCTTTGCACCTTCCCTTTGCAGGACAGCACAGCATCTTTGTCACAGTGAAGTCTTAAATGTGCACGTCTTTAAGCAGCTGGATGATGAGCCTGTACTTGTGGTGGTCTTAAGGGTGATGGCACTGGATCCTCTTCTGAATCTTTTCCTCTCAAAAACGAGACATCAGCTGTTTTTCCTTCAGTACTCGATCTGTGTTGGCTAATTCTCATTAGCACACAGTGTTTACTTTCTGAGACAGATGCTAGAACGTTTTTCACTCATGACTGAACGTGCCTCTGTTGCTGACTGTAAAACAAACCAACCCGACTGATTTGCTTGGTTTAAACGTGCTCCTTCAGTTCTGATACTCGTTTTGCAAAAAGCCTTTCAGGAACGACCCTTTTCATGCAGGCAGAATAGAAACCAGTGCAATCATTCCTTTACACCTGATGAATTAGCATGAGCTGTGGTGTAGATTACTGTCTTTAAACCCACATTCCTGAACTTTGCGGATATATGCTCTCTGTCGCCCTCTAGAGGCTTGCTGCGTAACGTCACTGTCGTGACATTAAATCTCTCTCTGGGGCATAAGAGGCATGTTTACATTCCTAATGTCAGGCAAAACAACGAAAACAAACTTTTCCACCTCCACACATTGAATAAATAATTTTATCAGGACTGTATAACAACTTTATGCCCGACCAAACACAATAACCCTGGTGAAATCATTTATTACTTACCTAGCCATTAGCAGCACGGCTAGGTCAGAGTCCGTAGTTCATGCTGTTCTTTCTAAAAGAGCTCTCCAGCGAGGAAAAGACGGCCCAATAATAACTCTGGTCTTTGCTCTTGCTCTATCACGTTCTTCTTTTCTTTTCCTATATTCCTCTGATAAGGGATTTCTAGCTTTCTTTGGTGAATCTGCCGCTGCTACAGCGAGTCTACCTTATACAATTATGGCAAGCCAAAGGAATAAAAAAATTGCGTGTTCTAAACGCGCGTTATGTCCGCCAAAACGCTCGTTCAAGACGCGCATTTTGGTGGACATAACGCGTGTTTAGAACACGCACTTTTCTTTATCCCTTTGGCTTGCCATATAGTGCCGTAAAGCAACACCCACTCAGTACTTCCTGTACGACCCGAGCTCAAAAACTTGTATAGTGCGGTAAACAGACGTGGGACCCCCCAACACTAACACAGGTACGAAAATGAACATAATAGATGATAGTATGACGCCAAAACTTTACAATAAAGCATAATTTTAAAGTGTAAAAGTTGCGGAGTGTTACTTTAAAAGCAGCAGCTACAGAAGAAAGGTGTAAACTTAGTTTTATCCTAAATGCCTTTAAAATAAAACTAAACTGAATCTAAAAGTCAGAATTGTTGTTCGTATTAAGTATTTAATACTTGGGCTACATAAAAAGAGCTGATTGCCATATGATTATAATTCAGCTTGCCTATGTAGTAGGGCTGGGCGATGGCTCCATATTTTTAAAATATCAATATAATTTCAAACATGAAACAAGATGACTCCGTTTATATTGATATAACTATACAAGCTTATGGATAGCCGCTAGCTAATAGCTTGCGCCGCCTCTAAGCAGTCATTACATGTATTCTCACACACCTGCTCAACCAGGAAACGTCTGAGTCAATGTTCTGCTCTAAACATAGCATTTGGCTTCATGGTTTTTAATTATTTAGAGACGTTTGTTTGTGTTTCAGCGCCATCGTGGCCTCCGAATAGAGTTCTGTTTATCCTTAAACATGCATATTCCCTTCCCTAGGGGGGACTTGGGATGGAACGTAATTGAGAAACACGGCTGTAACTACATGCTGACATCGTCTCTGTGATTAGATTAGCATAAAGTTTCTACTAACGTTAGCAACTTTTTTTGCCATTTTTAAATATGAACCCTCAGATTTTACTGACATCGTTTGTTTTGGTAATGTTCTGTTACCCGTGTCTCACCTGATCCTGAATCAGACGTTTTTCTTCTTCTCTAGCATTTGTGAGGCCCAAGGAGAGCAGCCAAACATCTTCCAGGTAGAGGAGCAGCACAGCCTGCAGGAAGTCATCACAGAGGAGACCCTAAAGAGCTCCTCCTGCTCCTGCTACTCCATCCCCTGCTCCTTGGTACCCTGCGCCGCCTCCCAGGCTCACGTTGGAAGTGCCGAATCTGATTCTGGCCTCAGCTCTTCTTAAAATAAAATCCCTCAGCTTCTACCTTTCTGAACAGCTTATTAAATGCACACACAGTAGGTCGGATTTAAAACATTAAATGGAAGCTTGTTCTTACTCAGAAAAATGCCAAAAAAAAAGATTTCTTTCTATTTTTTTAAGTTGACCAGGACGATCAGGTGTTCCTCCCTTTCGTGCTCACAGAGGTAAAACAGCGTAGACCATCTCCTCTCTTTAGTGTGGATTTTATTTAAACCCTTCTGTCCGCAGAGGGTTTTTATTTATACTTTTTATTTATAGTTGGATGTTTATGAACATATGGAGAAAGAAGCCATGCCAAACTTCATTTTTCACACACCAGGACAGATTATTGGGATATTACACGTTAGAGCGCAGGTTTATGTTTCATCGAAGTGAAACGTGATATTTTACGGGTGTGATGATGTCAGAACTGTAAAGTGTACATCGTCTGCTGCATGGTGGTGTGGGATTACATTCTTTTCTGCTATTATTGTGCATGTAGCCATGTGTTTATGTTACTTTATGTTATCGAGTACCAATCTGATGCTGTTTCCGGAGGAGAATTCCTTTCTACAAACGGCGATGGTGCAGGTTTTCACTTCCTGTTGGACCAACTTAACGCACTTTGAAACAACATGAATGATTGGGTCCTCCTAATGAGGAGGTTTAGTTAACTGCACTTGCATCGACTTCTCTTGAGCCTGTTTATTGATTTGCGTATTATCATCAGCTATTATGTCTTACACAATTCAGACTGTACTGTATAATGCAGCTTCCATCATTAGAGGAAAAGCAGAAGAATGTTTTATTTGCACGCACAGCCTTAAAGGGTAAATGTAATTCTTTTGGTTTATTTCTGCTTACGGACTTTTATTTTAATGTCTCGGTGTTGATCAGTGAAATAAAAGACGGGAGGAGAGTTTATCCAGCTTTTAGCTCCGTCTTTAAACCCGTTTCCTTCTACACCACTACTGACTGCTGCCAAGTACACAAGAATTCAGCAGATGTGTCTGAACCTGACTCTGCTGCGAGTGTTCTGTAAATATGGACGACTCAGTCTAGTGTGTACATACTAACACTTGAATCGTTAATAAAATAAACTCTTATTTGCTCTTTTTTGTCTTGTTTGGTTTGTTATGAGTAAATCTCTGATCAAGCTTTGCACTAAATTATTTTCTAAACACTTTCAGCTAGAAAGGATATTTCTTTTTTGCTCTGTAACATGATCATATTTACTAGTTCATTAAAACCATCCATCCATTTCATCCGCTTAGCCGAGGTCGGGTCATGGGGGCATCAGCCTAAGCAGAGAGGCCCAGACCTCCCTCTCCCCAGCTACTTGGGCCAGCTCCTCTGGGGGGATCCCAAGGCATTCCCTGACCAGCCGAGAGACATAATCCCTCCAGCGTGTCCTGGGTCTTCCTTTAGGTCTCCTCCTGGTTGGACGTGCCCAGAAAACCTCACCAGGGAGGCGTCCAGGAGGCATCCTGACCAGCCACTGGCTCCTCTCGATGTGAAGGAGCAGCGGATCTACTCCATGCAGCTCCCAGATGACCGAGCTTCTCACCTTATCTCTAAAGGAGAGCCCAGACACCTTGCGGAGAAAACTCATTTCAGCCGCTTGTATCTGCGATCTCGTTCTTTTGGTCACTACTCAAAGCTCGTGACCATAGGTGAGGGTAGGAATGTAGATCGACCAGTGAATCGAGAGCTTCGCCTTCCGGCTCAGCTCTCTCTTCACCATGACAGACCGGTACAACGCCTGCATCACTGCAGACGCAGCACCAATCTGACTATCGATCTGATTCATTAACTCTTCTATTGAATCAGTTATGTAAAGAACACATTCACTCACATCTTCAGTATTTTTTCAGGCGCTATACACCCTGAAGCATCCAAATTCACTGCTGTCATTAGTTCATTTACACAGCTCCTGCAGCCATGATGAGTCATTTTTAACGTGCAGTAATTTGGGTTGCTAAAAAATTCCCTCCTGAAGGGAAACTCTTTAGTTTGTCTAGCAGCCAGTTTACATATATGAACTGTTGAGCCTGCTAAATGGCCTAAACATCCTTGCATCACTCTTCTGCGATGAATGCTTTAGATTTATCAGTAATGTTGCAGTTTGCACACAAAAACATGGGGTATTTTTCATAATCCTGGAATAAAAAATGTTATAATTTTACAGTAAATCTATTTAAAGTGAAAATCTGAAGGATGCATGAGGATGACATCGTTTTTGACTATTTATATAGCGTTTATAGCATTAGATAATGATCAACTAGACTCAACTAGAGTGAGAGCAGTCATCTCTCATGTCATCTGATTGTCTGGGTGGTAGCAACCTGAACTTTGACAGTTTTATCATCACTGATCAGTCATTTTATTTACAGCCACCTCTGCATGTCTCTTAACAGATGGATTCAAAATAAGGATTAGATTAATGGTGCAGATTAGCAAAACATACCTGCTAGATACTTATTAAACACAATCGTATGTCTGAAAAGTAATCCCAACACAATAAAACACAATAGATTAAATAAAGTTATTAATAGTTAATATCAAATGAATATAGTTAAATTTTTAGTTACACACACACGCTGCAGAGGTGAAAACAAATTTAGAGTAGCAAAGCCAGTTGAGCTGATTGTAGATTAAAAACAAGTTAGCACAGTTTACTGTAAAATGACACATCATCTCTTTGTGCAACACCGCCCCCGTGTGGATGTTTGGGGGTACTGTATGTATAACCATTAAATATTATTTTCCCTGAAAAATCAATGTCTCACTATAGAAACTGCTGTGATGTTGCTGATTGTGGCGAAAGTCAGACAAAACAAAATGAAATAATTTATATCTTAGCTTTAGAATTAGAACTAAAAATTATTATTATTATTATTAATAATTCTATGTGGCAAATGTGGTAACTTTACCAATATGGAGATGGAGACTAAATGTTTTGAATTAATTTTGAATAAATATTTGAGTCTAAATATTTAAAATAAATTCTGAATAATCAGTCCTAGATTGATTAGTGTGATTTTAAATAAAAGAAAGTAAATTTTTACATCAAATCCAAAAATGTAAAGCTGAGTCTAAATATTTATAAAGAAAGCTGAAAATTTAAACTAAATATATATATATATATATATATATATATATATATATATATATATATATATATATATAAAACCTAAGCCTAAATATTTCAATTCTAAATATATAAGTTTATCTAAATATTTAGGATCAATTTTAAATATATGAAACAGTCTAAATATTTAAAATTAAATTAAGTTTAACCGAAATTTATTAAATTAATTTTAAATAAATGTTTAAAATAAATTCTGAAAGATGAAATCCTAGATTGATATGGTTTAAATCAAACCCAAATATATAAATGAGTCTAAATATGTATGATGAAATTTAAAAATATAAAGTTAAAGCTAAATATTTAAATTGTATATTAGTCTAAGCCTAAATATTTCTAATCTAATTATATAAGGCTACCTAAATATTTAGGATCAATTTTAAATATATAAAACTTTAATATAATTAAAGTTGAACCAAAAAACATTGAATTAATCTTAAATATTTAAAATAATTTCTGAAAGAATTCCTAGACTGATATGATTTAAAATTCATAATGTAATGTCTAATGCTTTAAATAAAATCTAAACAATAAAAGCTACGCTTAAATATTCTAAATCAAATCCAAATATGTAAATCTGAATCTAAATATGTATGATGAGATCTGAAAATATAAAGTTAAAGCTAAATATTTAAAATGTATAAGTCTAAGCCTAAATATTTTAAATCTAAATCTAAATTTTTAAAAGAAACTGGATAATAAATATTTCAAATCAAATCTAAATATAGCCTCAATAGTTCATTTAAACAAATTAAACCAAGTCTGAATATTTAGTCTCTGGTTAAATGAGTTAATTAAATAATTCAGTCAAGTTAAACTCAGAAGTAATCTGCGTTAAAACGATGTGAAGATCTCTTATATCTGACTTCAGCGTGCAGGAGAACCCAGACAGGAACTTCTGGGTTTGCTGCTTTTAGCTTCAAAGCTAATTTAAATGTTGCATTTCTAGAAGGTCTTTGAAGCTAAATCTAAACCTGTGAGATAACTGGAGACTTTAGCACGCTGCTATATGTAATTTATCATGCCAGAGACGTCTCCGTTAATGATAATGTTTTAGATACGATGAATTTATACGTAACATTAGCTAGCAAAAAACGTGTTCCGTTCTTCTCTGGGAGTTGTAGTCTTTTTAATATCAGCCCCGATTCGGTTTCCTGCTTTAGCCACTCAATTTCCCACAATGCAACAGTGTTCCCCTAAACCTGGCTGGGTTTACGCCTACGTTAAATCAGCTGTAATCCCGTACTGTACACAACCGAATCTTCTGCGGGTATTTTCTCTTTTACTAGAAGTTTGTTCCGAATTACACAAAAAATGGACAACTCTGGCAAAGAGAAGGAAGCGATTCAGCTAATGGCCGACGCTGACAAAAAAGTCAAGTCTTCCGGCTCCTTTTTGGGAGGAATGTTTGGAGGGTAAGGAGACAGCACTGCACCAAAGAACAACAGCTAGAAACCGTCTAGTGTCAGCAACTAAAAAGTTGGCACGAAGCCCATCTCTACACAACATTCAGACTAGCAAGGCAGCACAAAGGTTGTACAATAAATAACGAACCGTCACATTAAAACATCTAGTAAGTCTTCTACCTTTTAGCTGTTTTAATATCCGCAAACAAGCTTATATGTGACGACTTTTTAAAATAGTCATTTATCCTAGCTTGTTATCTCTAGTGTCTACCTGCTTTTTCATTATGTCAGCTGATATTTTTTTCCAAACAGGTAAAATGTTTGAGAACATGTTCTCGTTTACCTGGCCGACCTAGGAGGCAGTTAAAAAAATAACAATTACATTTGAGCCTATAAAAGGAAAGAAAACTGATGACAGAGCATATAAGAGCCAATCAAAACAAAAATAAGAAAAGGGGCAAAAAAGGGGGACAATTCTTAATGAGTAACTGGATAATGTTTACAAGAATATACAGGAATACATACAAATCAGTGTACAAAGAAATATCAATGAAAGAATGTAAATAAGAATGATCTAGGTCAGCAGTTCCCAAACATTCAATTTTCAGACTCGCAAATAAGAAATTATCATGACGTTTGATGCCAGATATCTCTGATTTGACAATACAAACAGGCTGAAAAAGCAAAATAATTCAAAATAAAGAAAACCGCTTCAGCTCATGTTCACTTGTATCCATTTGTGACACTTTAGATGAGTTTTGTAACAATTATGCTAGAAATAAAACTTCAGTAATTGTTTTTCAGTTTAATTTTGATTTCTGGAAATCATCTCAAGACCCGCTGCGTAGGGCTCAGTTGGGTCCCAACTCCAGCAGTCAACTATTACCTGATGACGTTTAGATTTATATTTTGTAATAGATGTCAAAGTTGCAAGTTTAAGAGTGTTTTGTAAAGTGTTCCAGTCAAATGCTGCTGCAAAGCAGAAGAATTCGTAGTCAAAGATAGGGGAGGTGATGAGGATGATGAGCTAGTGTGATGTTTATTTTGAATAAAGTGAAGAAGAGAGGACAGATCGAAAGGCTCTTTAATTTTATAGGGGTCTCTTATCAAAGATGATGAATTTGGTTGTCTTGGTGTTGGAGAAGAACCAACTGAGTACAAGATGGTGTCATCTGCATATATATGAATCTGAGAATTACCAGCAGCTTTGGCAACATCATTAATGTAAATAGAGAATAGACCTGGGCCCAAGACGGAGCCCTGAGGCACACCTTTAGAAATAGTAAGTAGTTCTGACCAGATGTTTTCAGTTTTCAGCTGCTGAACACAGTTAGTTTGCTAGATGGCTAACCAATCACAGCAAGAGGGAGACAGGCCGATGTTTAAGGCAGTGATATCGACAACTACAAATTTAATTTTTGTGTTATTACTTGTGCAGCTGATTTTTCCTGAGCAGACACACATTTTTCTAAAAAATGTAAAAAAAATTCTAAGTATGAAAAGTCCAGCATATGTCTAATCTAATCCTGCCAATCCCGAGATCAGTGATTTTGAATTAATTGCTTTAACGACAGCTCCTTTAATCCCTAAAACATTTCCACAAGGGCATTTTTAGAGTGATAAACCTGTCCAGTTGCCAGTCCTGTGTGGCTCAGTCACTCTACCTGTATTTCTGCAGTAGACGACTCCCAGATGTTACTGCAGTTCTCATCCATCACATTGGTATTTCTGTCACCTGCTGATGTCTGATTTTATAAGGATTCAGGTTATCCAAATCTGCAATCTAAGGATTGAATTCTACTGCAAAATTCAACACCTTTTGTACATAAAACAGTTTATTAGATATATTTATAAACATAACTGCATTAAATGTAGTAATAATTTGCTCACTATGTAAATGCATTTTTCTAGAGGACCTCACAAAGTGGAGGAGGCTTGTGAGATGTACTGCAGAGCTGCCAACATGTTCAAGATGGTCAAGAACTGGAGTGGTAAATAGTCCATTTGCAATTTCTGTAAAGCTTTTGATGCAGTATTGTAAAGAGCAATGCAGTACCCTATGCATAAAGTGCATGGTAAATCCAAAGTATTTTATCTGTAAACTTTGACATTTTTTCTCTTTTCTTCAGCTGCTGGAAATGCATTTTGCAAGGCCGCTCGTCTCCACATGCAGCTGCAGAACAAACACGACTGTGCCACCAGTTTCATCGATGCAGGAAATGCTTACAAGAAGTCTGACCCTAATGGTAAGACTGTGTTGGTAAATAAGCTTAAAATTCATCCCTTCATAACAGTGGGTTAAAAAATAACACGCACATTTGAACAGTGTCCACAATCAATGTGGCACTAGAGCCAGCCTCTCTAGCAATGACAAAGCTTTCTACTAAAATACTGTTGGATTGATGTTGATGTGTCAAGCAATTCAGCCTTATTAAATTATGTTATATCAGTTTGAAAAACTTGATTTTCTGAGACTTCAATTGTTTTTATTTAAGTGGTCAAGGGGATGTTAGATGTGGAAGTGTATTGCATTAACTTGAAAAAATGTAAAAGCTATTTTTCTCAAATCACATATTTTTTTACAAGTAATTTCAAAATACCTGTTTTTCTGAATTAATGAGAAAATATTTACATAATTTTTCTGGCTTTACACCAGAACAGGCACAAATTCCTCAGATGTCTGTGCAAAGTCAACAAACTAATACCAGTAGTAATTTTCTCTACGTACAGTCAGGTCCATAAATATTAGGACATCGACACAATTCTAACATTTTTGGCTCTATACACCACCACAATGGATTTGAAATGAAACAAACACGATGTGCTGTAACTGCAGACAGCCAAATGCTTCAGAACTCATTGGACGGCGCTTTACAGTGCAGATGGACAATTACCCAACGCATACTGCAAAAGCAACCAAAGAGTTTTTTAAGGCAAATAAGTGGAATGTTACACAATGACCAAGTCAGTCACCTGACCTTCAGTTCATTTATTATTTGGATAAAACTGAACTTTCTTAGAAGTTCCAAGTACGATACATTAGGAAACAGTGATTCAATACATTATATTTTTTTGTGGAAGTCTGACAAGTTGAAAAGGTTTCACGAGCTCTAAAGTTATTTCTCATTTATATGAAAAATGTGATTTTTGTATTTTATTCCCCTCATTTCACTTTGCTGGAATCCATCACAGACACGGTTCTGTACAAGAAGTGTGAACACAATGTCTAACTGTCCCTTCCTCTTTTCTTTGTGCTGCTAAAAGAGGCAATCAAGTGTTTAAATGCTGCCATCGATATTTACACAGACATGGTAAGATGTACTTGATGAACACAAATTTCAAGATCATATCATCTGAGTAACTCAATCCCTCAGGTTGAGGGCTGCCTCCATCTTTACTTCCATGAATTTTGTGTAATAATCTTAAAGTTTGTCCACAAGATAGGATTAAATATAAATGCTGAGTCTTTGTAGATCCACCTTGCCTCTCTGACTGGACCATAACATCTTCATTGACCTTAAAGTTGACAGCCAGTAATGGTTTCTGCTCTCCTCCAGGGAAGATTCACCATTGCTGCCAAACACCACATCAGTATCGCAGAGATCTATGAGTCTGAACTTGTGGATATTGAAAAGGTAATACTGTCGGAGGTTGTGTTAGTCATCTAGTACCAGAAAACATATTTATTACATCATCTGTAAAGTTTTTCTTTTAGAAACATGTTCCATGTGAATATTTTTGTTTCTGGAAAGGCAATTGCACATTATGAACAAGCAGCAGACTACTACAAAGGGGAGGAGTCAAACAGGTAAAAATCAGGTGCCCCCTTACACACATCTATTCCATTAATGGGATTTTTAAAGAATCGGTTGTTTTGTATGTAAAAAAGCTATTTAAACAAATCTTGATCTTACTTGTTGTAGATAGCTTCTTTAAGCCGCTTCCACATCTGGGTCAGTACAGGCCGGGCTGGGTAGCTTATTTGGTTTCACATCTGGGTAATATGCGTTTTTCATTCTAAGGTGACTCTTTTTTTCAGACCTCTTTCTTGGTGGTCTGACTGAGACCGAGGTGACACTGCAGACTGATTGGCCGGCTGAAATTCACACCTACCACCTCCGATAGGCGGGTCGAATCAGCCAGCGGGGGCTTCCCGCATGTGCGATTCATTGTCATTCTGGATGCTGTGGAGTAAACATCTGTCTGTCTGCAGCACGGAGCTCCTGCTCCAGCGCGGCGGCAGACTGCTGCTCAGTGGGAAGAGACAACAAACAGCAAACAAAGGCAGCTGTGATCAACACAGCTCACGGGCGCCTTTATTTACCTTATTAAGGAGGACACCACAGAGTTTTCCACACGTCTTTCGCGCCGCCCACATGCTCGGGGATTTTCACAATTCTGAGAAGTCCTTGTGAACAAAAACTGCCCGTACGAGCCCGAACCGACGCCACCCAGCCCCAACTGTACTAACCCAGATGTGGAAATGGCATTAGTGGCCTTTGTTTGCCGAAATAGTTTATAGATGTTCAAGCACAGCTAGGTAGTATTGGTGTCATAATAAAAAAAAGCTCTAATCTTCTACTTGTCACTTTTATACCAACATCAGTTTTACATGGTGATTACAGCAGAGGTATGAGGAACTCCCTAATGGAGCGGACCCCTGGCTGCACAGGAAGTGCTGCATTTAGCTGATGTTTGTTATATTTCACTTGTCAATTACCACATGATGACTTGGCCTAGCCGAGATCAAAAACATGGCCTGGTTATGCAGCGTATAAGATGCCTATAAGCAGACCTAAGTGATGAACAAGTCTGTTAGATTTTGTTGTTGAGCTTGTGGTATTTTTCAGTATAATCTTGTATTTAATGATGTTTTCTGCCTTTTCTCTTAGTTCTGCAAACAAATGTCTGCTGAAAGTGGGAGCTTACTGCGCTCAGCTGGAGCAGTACCAGAAGGCCATTGAGATCTACGAGCAGGTGTGTTTTCACTCTCACTTTTCTCCACGACCAAAGCGTTTCAGATTAATATTGTGTGATCTGACCAGGTCGGAGCGAACACAATGGACAATCCGCTGTTGAAATACAGCGCCAAAGAGTACTTCTTCAAAGCCTCTCTCTGTCATTTCATCGTTGATGAGCTGAACGCTAAGGTAAGCCTTGTGGTCCCCCCCTCCAGAATGTAGAATGTAGGGTAGTGGAGAAATGTGAAGTTTTTAACACTGTCAGGTGTCTCCACAGATCGCGGTGGAAAAATATGAAGAGATGTTTCCAGCTTTCTCAGACTCCAGAGAGTGCAAGTTGCTGAAGGTAGCTCAAAGTTACGCTCTGAGGAATCCCTTCTTTATATTTTGAATCTCTGAGGTTAACTTGCTCTTTGTTTTATTTTTATTAATCTAACAGAAACTTCTGGAGGCTCACGAGGAGCAGAACAGTGAGGCGTTCACAGAGGCAGTAAGTGTTGTGTTCTCTATGAAAGAGTCTGCAACTTCTCCAGTTTGTAGTGCTGTTGGATATCTAGTGCACCACCTAGATTTAACTAAGCAGATATATTCAAAACTCCTATTGGATAATCACTGCATGGGCAATTATCTTTCAGCTGGCAACAAGTTATTTAACCCAACTGGTGCAATGAGTTGCTTCTCATTTCTTAAACAACCATGTGGAAAAACGCATCTGGTGGTTGTGGAAAAGATGTTAGTCTGTTTGAGAAGGGTCACATCATTGGCATGCATCAAGCAGAGAAAACATCTAAGGAAACTGCAGTAACAACTAAAACTGGGTTCAGAACTGTCCAACGCATTATTAAAAACTGGTGTGATGAGTCCAGATGGAGCCTGTTCCAGAGTGATGGGTGCATCAGGGTAAGAAGAGAGGCAGATGAAGTGATGCACTCATCATGCCTAGTGCCTACTGTACAAGCCTGTGGGGGCGGGGCTATGATCTGGGGTTGCTGCAGTTGGTCAGGTCTAGGTTCAGCAACAGGATGTGCTCCAAGAATGAGGTCAGCTGACTACCTGAATATACTGAATGACCAGGTTATTCCATCTTCCCTGATGGCACGGCCATATTCCAAGATGACAATGCCAGGATTCATGGGGCTCAAATAGTGAAAGAGTGGTTCAGGGAGCATGAGACATCATTTTCACACATGGATTGGCCACCACAGAGTCCAGACCTTAACCCCATTGAGAATCTTTGGGATGTGCTGGAGAAGGCTTTGTGCAGTGGTCAGACTCTACCATCATCAATGCAAGATCTTGGTGAAACATTAATGCAACACTGGATGGAAATAAATCTGGTGACATTGCAGAAGCTTATCGAAACAATGCCACAGTGAATGTGTGCTGTAATCAAAGATAAAGGTGGTCCAATGGAATATTAGAGTGTGTGACTTTTTTCTGTCAGAGCAGTGTGTGTAAATATATAGTGTGGCCAGGACCCATAGACTGAGTGAGCTCGGTCATGGGGCGGAATCTACTGTTGTTTTTCAAACAATCTCCGCACACAATTGGACAATGCTAGGACCAATCAGAGCAACGAAAAATATCACATATTCATCGCTACGCAAATCAGTCAACAGGGCCGTCTGCCATACACCATCGAAGAAGCAAACGTTTTTCAAAATAAAGGACTTAAGTACCTCTATCTGCTCATGTCTCAAAGAAAGGTTTAAGTCTAAATCGTCCAAAGTTGATGCCAAAGTCATTTCAAATGAGGGCCGTTCCTGAGCAGACGCCATCTTTGTAGTTTTTCTCCATTGCAGCTCTGGTGCCAAGCCTGTCCAACGTCGATTTACAAACGTAGAGTGTTGTGATTGGCTGGACCTAAAATTGTTTGGGCCAATGGTAGACCTGCTGAGGCTACAATGGAGCCTTGATAGACCAACCTGAGATTGAAATTTTTGCTACTGAAACGGTTTGTCTAGATTTGTAGGCTAGTATCGCCTTCGGTGTGTTTTATATAGCAAGGCACCACTGATAAAAGGAAACAAAAAGCTTGTTTTTGCTCTGGTGGCCTAGTGGTATAAGTGTCCGCCCTGGGACTGGGAGATCATGGTTCGAATCCCGGTTGGGTCATACCAAAGACTTTGAAAAAATGGGACCCAATGCCTCCTCACATGACATTCACAGGGTTCCCACTCGTCCTGGAAAACCTGGAAAATGATAGACGTATTTTCCAGTCATGGAAAACACCAGGAAAATGGGGAAAAAAGTTAAATGTCCTGGTAACGTTTGAGTTGTCCTGGAAAATAATTTTCTCTCTTTGTTGGATGAAAGCAAACGGGCTAAACATTTTACGCATGAATGTCTGTTTTTAGCTGCCTTCAACGAGCGATATTGGGCTGTAGCGCTTGTCTGCTTTCAGTTCTGCATCTAGCCGGCACAGCGCCCCACGTGACGCTACCAACCAATCGGATTGTTTATTCGCTTATATCTAGCGAGAGGTTTTTCTCCTCTCTGTTGATTGACAGAGGAGCAGCAGAGAGCTGTGGGCGTGTCGTCACTCATGCCTTTGGTTTTAGTGGAGCCGTAGCAAACATGACGACAGCGTCGAGATAGCGACAGGTAACAGGTAGTTTTACCGGGCCACGTTCCACTCAGTTTTTCATACTTGTTCTATTGTCCAACAGCAGAAACAAAACCCATGTGAAAGAGAAAAACTCCATGAATTAAGCTCTATCAAAATACTGTGTATGTGCACAGAGCAGCTGTTTTAGCTCGATACACAGACTCTTAGGCAGCGAAGAGCCAGTGAGAACTGAAGACTTGCATGTTCATTTGAAGAAAGTTGTTAATGTAAATAAATTTAATTCAACATGGATAAAATTAATAAATAGAATGATTTTAGGTGATAACCATACATTTATTATAGTAATGCTACATACAAGCCAGACTAAAAAGGTAGCCAGCAAACAATAAGTACTACTCATCTCTGAGAGTTAGAAATAAATATTTTTCAGGTTCAGTATGATTGTGGTGCTAGCGAGAGATATTAGCCTGGTCATCTTCCCTCAATCTTGTTTTCGGATGACTGGACTAACCTAAAATGACCAATACTGGAACAACAGACTGCAGTTTAGCATCTAGCTCTGTGAAATAAGCAGTAAAGTGTAATGTGGTATGTATGTATGTACAGTAAGTATAATACATTGAACATGAAAGATATGAAAAAGCTAACGTATGAAAGGCCTAATTAATTGAGTAAGCAGTCAATGTACACTCACCGGCCACATTATTAGGTACACCTTGCTAATACTGGGTTGGACCTCCTTTTGCCTTCAGAACTGCCTTAATCCTTTGTGGCATAGATTCAACAAGGCAAGGCAAGGCAGTTTTATTTATATAGCGCATTTCCTACCCGAAGGCAACTCAAAGCGCTTTACAAACAGATAAGACATTACAAAACAGAACATACAAAAAATAGACAATGGACAACTAAAGCTAGAAACTCTTAACCAGTGGCGGCCGGTGACTTTTATTTTGGGTGGGGCGCTAACCACATATCACCACTAGGGGACGCAAAATTACCATTGATTCTTAAGCATCAGCGTCACACAACTGACGGTCACAGTAGCGCTTCCGGCAACAAAGTTATTCAAAAGGTTTTCGAATATATTAAGCATGTTTTTGACAAAAACATTCATCCATTCACCCATATATTACACAAACTGCACACACGCTTAAGGGGAGTAGGCTAAATCTAATCAATAGAATCCACTTTCTACAAACAGAACACCCATAAGCTGTAAATAAACGTGAGGCCGTAAAATAGACGCTACACGTATCCAGAAAAACACACAGTGACACAACGCAAGATATTCACAGAAGCAGCCGGCGTTTAGATTAAAGCCCAGACTCACAAACAAAAAGTACCACTTAGTTCAAACCGTATGGAGCGGTGCTAGCCGCTAACGAGGCAGCATGCTGTTTCCTGAAGCCAAAAGCTAAAATGAGGCTTACCTGCAGGTTATGGCCATAATCCGTGTGGTGTAGTAAAAATAATCCACTCGGTTCGTGAAATTCTACATCCCAACGTAAAAGCTTAGCTGATCAGACTGTTTGCTGGCATTGTTTTGCCAAAGACAAGAGTTTGCCCGCCCGCATTCATCATTTTCCTGTTTACGTGGATTCTCTCCCTGTGATTGGTTAACACGAAAGCCAGCCAGCTGAAAAAAACTCAACAACAAGCAATTCGATTGGCTGAGGTTTCACACATTGGAACCTACTAGTAGCATTTGCTACGTCAGGTTTTGAAGCAATTAACTTTATTTGTCACTGATGATTTCACAATTATAGCAAAGATGGCTAAAAGGTTGGACAACAAAAAAATATTCAGTGGAAGTAGTGTGTTGCTGCCGTGACAAATTGGCACAGATGGAGCCACACTGTGCCAGCCTGTGGAAAGTTTTCCCCTCAGGGCGGGGTGAACAACCCGACCAATCAGCGATCTCCTCCCCCTGGTCTGAGCAGAATTCACCCGGTGAGGCGGCGACGATCGCTAAAAGATGCGACCAACCGCTCTCCTATTCTTTCTCGTTGTGGACGGTTTGGGGACCCACTGCACATGCGCCAGTTAGCCCATATTAAGTCAATGGTAAAGATTGCTGCGCCCGCGAGAGGACACGTGACAAGTACGTCGACGATTCGGCCGTGTTAAAAGTAAAAAAAAAAAACATTATTAAACACAGATTACACACAGCACTTATTCCATATGGTGTGTATAGATCGTTTAGTTCACTTTTTATGTTTTTTTAAATATATTTTGTGATTCCTATCTTCTTCTTCTCCTTCCTGTGAGTGGTGGGGCGGCGCCCTAGCGCCCCCTATGGACGAGCCGCCACTGCTCTTAACATAATACTAACAGAGCTTCATTTAGACTAACAGAGCTTCGCTTGGACAATGAGGACCAAGAAATTATTATTATACAACTAACAGAACTTGAGTGAGACTAAATGTAGCTGAGATCAGTGGTGGTACTGATAGGGTATCAAGGTCAACCAGAAGTCACTAAGTGCACAAATGATTGTTTAAACTAAGAGTGTAGGGTGACCTGAGAACTGAGGCAGTATAACTAGTAAAACCAGCTAACATTTAAGACTGACTAAATGAGTAGTGACTAAAACTAGAATCATACAGGCAGTGAGCTAGATTAAGAATTAATACAGTAAAATTAAAATAAAATAAAAACACTGCCAGATAACTAGAAAGNTGAAGTAAACTAATGCTAACTTAGCCACCGGCTCTGAAGTAAACTAATGCTAACTTAGCCACCAGCCATGAAGTAAACTAATGCTAACTTAGCCACCGGCTCTGAAGTAAACTAATGCTAACTTAGCCATCAGCCATGAAGTAAACTAATGCTAACTTAGCCACCGGCTCTGAAGTAAACTAATGCTAACTTAGCCACCAGCCATGAAGTAAACTAATGCTAACTTAGCCACCGGCTCTGAAGTAAACTAATGCTAACTTAGCCATCAGCCATGAAGTAAACTAATGCTAACTTAGCCACCGGCTCTGAAGTAAACTAATGCTAACTTAGCCACCAGCCATGAAGTAAACTAATGCTAACTTAGCCACCGGCTCTGAAGTAAACTAATGCTAACTTAGCCACCGGCACAGAAGTAAACTAATGCTAACTTAGCCACCGGCACTGAAGTAAACTAATGCTAACTAATGGTGCGTTCACACCGGCCTTGACGTATGCGTCAAACAAGCATACTTCATGCCGTTTTTGACGCCTATATATTTTTGACATTGACGCAGCTTGCGTTGACGCAGCTTGCGTTCGGGGAGGGGAAGGGAGGAAAGAGCGCATGCGCGGCTCTCTGTTGTCAAATGTTTGTAACAATGGCGGATCCTATCGAGACAATGGCGGCATAAACGTTGAAAAAACACTCACCCGACACGCCGAGTTCTCCAGCAACCTTCCTCCAAGCAAGGTCCTTTTTATTCCGATCTCGGTAGGCATAGCAGGTCGGGTCATACAGTTCACGACGATTACAAACAGCTACGATCAGTTTGTCCTCCATAGCTGAATGAATTCGCCTTCTTCCCTCGCTCTGCTGTGACGTATCAACTCGCGCTCTGATTGGTTGACGCTTGTAAAGCGACGCAGAAAGTTCAGCTAGCTGAACTTGCTTGACGTTTGCGTTGCAAGCGTCAAAGCTTGAAAAGCGTGAAAAGTATCAAGCTTTGACACGCCCAACGCTCACAAAGCGACGCAAGGACTTTGACGCAGCTCTGACGCGCCTTACCATAGACTTAACATTGAAACTTGACGCTGGCGACGCATACTTTATGGCCGGTGTGAACGCAGCATTAGCCACCGGCTAAACTAATGCTAACGTAGCCATCGGCTCTGAAGTAAACTAATGCTAACTTAGCCACCGGCTAGCGGACGAGCGCTGAAGCATGTTGGGAGAGACACGGCAGGCTGCGGTAAGAGAGGAGACTTTAATAAAAGGAACTTTCTTGAAGAAGGACTTTGGAACTGATACGGATTGGGAGCTTTATTATGAAGAAAAGTCGAATGATCAACTTGAGGTGAGTCAGGAACAACACTTGGAGGCTGGTGTTTAGCTAATAGCGGGCGGGGATCTCATCATATGCGGCTGCCGACATGATGACGACCTGACAAATTTGAGGTGTCTTTCTATTTCATTGTTTGTTATTCAAACTAATAAAGTACAGCAACGATGTAGCTAGTCTCTTCTTCTTCTTCTTAGTTGAAGTGGCAGACGCCATGCTTCCAGGGCGCACTGCTGCCCTCTGCTGTTTCTTTCAGGTTACAGTCATGGTGCAAACACGTAACGCGAAGCTCGTATGTCCCTAAACAGCTACCGTATTTCAAGATGGAAGATGACCATGGAGCGTCGACCACAGTTTATATATAAAAATGTCAAATTTCAAGCTGAGAGGAATATTTACAATTGATGTTGGTGAGAAATATTAATGAAAAAGGACAATTTTGTGCACTGGATACACAGAATTTTACAGTGAACAGATAAAAATATTACACACTGGGGCTTTAAAATAAAACAAACTCAGAAAAAATGTTGTCAACGACTTGATCCATCATCGTCTTTTTCATTTCTCCGCCCCTCCTGAGCAAGAATGTAAAGACTCACTCCCGACCTGGAGGAAGTGTTCCACCTTGTTTCAGTCGAGTCAACTCAAGTTTTCTTTAGAGACTTGTTTGCTGGAATCGATTGTCACCAGTTTTATTCCTGCTGTTTCCAACAAAAAGCCATTCAACACACATATCGTGCGTGAATGCTCAAACATGGAATAAAAAGAGCGGGTAATTGGTTCGGCACTTCTGTAGTTCCTACAGAGACATGTCTTGTCTCATGGGATACAGAAGCAACCAGGAAGTTGAGTCAAATGATGGAGTGCAGCTGCAAGTCTTCATTAATTCTGCTTCACACTTGTACCCAACCCTAAAGTCTACTGCAGTTTCTGCATGCTGCAGAAAGAAGAAACAAGAGCAGCTGCCTCAGATGAAATGGTTGTTATGTCTATGGATTTTATTTCTCAGCGCTGCATGGTCTAATAACTGCTGCAGAGGTTGTTCCAACCTAAACATCGAAGAAATGCTTTTGTGTGTAAATTGAATACAACATAAAGGAGGAGATTGAAGTGGCAGTAATCTGAACATAATCGCCCTGTGAAAGAGAGTTGTGTGACTACATCATGATGTGTGGTGTCGCAAAAAAGGGAAGTGAATCATGACTCCTTGCCATAATTTTCCTTTCTAAGCAGGCATGAAATGTACCTTTTGGCACAAAGTGTTCTTTCCCAGGAGATTATAGAGCAGGAGGTCCCTGAAGTGTAATTCACAGTGTGTGTGTGTGTGTGTGTGTGTGTGTGTGTGTGTGTGTGTGNGAGGGGAGGGGGGCAACATATATAGACAGACATGGGTCTCCAAGAGGTGGGCAGGGCGGGGCTGGGAACCTCCTCGCTCCAGAGAGAGCGCAGCCTCAGTGTGCGTTCTCGATTCCTGACGTTCAGAGGTGGGAGGGAGATAGAGGGTACGCAGAGCACATTGACTCCTTCAGTACGGTGTCCTTGGCAGGCCAGGCCACAGTTCCAAAGGCGGGGGGGTAGGGCGGGTTTCACAGCATCTGTCTGTATTCCTTCTGTGGGGGTGGATCTTCGCAGCTCAAGGCTGCAAGGGCGCCAGATTCAGATAAGAAAAGTTGTTTAGGAACAGGCAGAGATAATCTTCTCTCAGCCTTGCAGTTTTTAGCTGGACTTCAGTCCCTCAGTGAATCCAATAATTGGGTTTAAATTAGCCATACCGTGCAGAACCTTCTCCAAGATCACATCCATTTTGCGCGCTAACGCCGGGATCGCATGCAGCTAGAACCTCTAGCTTGCGAATCACCTCGAGCAACGTCTGAGTCTGAGTGGTCTCTGCCCAGCTGAGACTTTCCTTGAGTTCAGGTGCCATTCCAATCGCCCCCGACTTTCCAAATTTCAGAAATACCAGAAATCCTCCAACTCGAATAAGAAGAGATCCAGAAATCATAATTCCAAACATCCATGTGTCTTCTACGTCCTCCACGGACAGCTGGGAGAGGCATATAATATTCCACTCCTTCCAGGAATCCAAAATATACCCCACCGGGTGCGTTCTGTCTGGACAGGATGGAGCCCCCTGCTCCATTCTTATTGTTGAAAAAATCTTGTCAATCCTGTTGAATGTTCAGCTTGCCAAATTCATGATTTAATATAAAATTGAGTTTTCAGGAGGAATGCAGAAAAATGCCCTGATAGACAAACAGGACAAGAGCCTTGGGAAAAGATAAGGGAGAGAAGAGGAAAAGCGTCTGTGCTCTTCGAGTGCCGGAAGAAGAGTACCAACAAGGTACTGGAAACGTTCCTCAGAGATTCTGGTGCATATTGACATGAGATTTGTCAGCTGCACATCCATGACGCGAACCTCCCGTTCCACCACATCCCAAAGGTGCTCTATTGGATTGAGATCTGGTGACTGTGGAGGCCATTTGAGTCCAGTGAACTCATTGTCATGTTCAAGAAACCAGTCTGAGATGATTCCAGCTTTATGACATGGAGCATTATCAGAATCAGAAGGGTTTTATTGACATATGTGTGACAAATCACATTAGGAAGTTGCTGCGGTACTTGGTGCAAAAAGAAAGATAAAAAAAATAAGAGATAAGCAAATATAGGAAGTAATAATATACTCATGATAAAATAATAATTATAAAAGGTGGCAATAATTAGAGAAGCAGCTACTATATACACAGTGCAGGTACTAATCAGAGTGGATCAGCTTCAGGTACAAACACAACACCGGGTCATGTGACTGGGACCAAGCGACTGGAGTGGGCAGCCCTAGGATTGACATTCATGAGTCCAACAGCAGAGGGGAAGAAACTGTTCTTGTGGCGAGAGGTTCTGGTACGAATGGATCTGAACCTCCTGCCAGATGTCAAAGAGACAGTGTCCAGGGTGAGACGGGTCAGCTGTGAGCCGACCTGCACGCCTCAATGTCCTGGAGGTGTACAGGTCCTGTATGGAGGGGAGTTTGCAGCCAATGACCTTCTCAGCAGAGCGTACAACACTCTGCAGCCTCTTCTTGTCCCTGGTGGTGGCTCCAGCGTACCACACAGTGATTGAGGAGGTAAGGATGGACTCCATGACTGCGGTGTAGAACTGCCTCATCCACTGTGCTGGCAGGCTGAATTTCTTCAGCTGCCTCAGGAAGTACATCCTCTGCTGGGCCTTTTTAATGGTGTGGAGGTGATGGTGGGCTCCCACTTAAGGTCTTGGGTGATGGTGGTGCCCAGGAAGCAACATGAGTCCACCACCGAGATGGGAGTGTCAGACAGGGTTATTTTGGGGGGGGGGGGGGGGGGTGCAGGTTGGAGGTGCAGCTGTTGGTGTACAGGGAGAAGAGCAGAGGGGAGAGAACACAACCCTGCTGGAAGTAGCCATCAGAAGATGGGTACACTGTGGTCATAGGGATGGACATGGTCAGCAACAATACTCAGGTAGGCTGTGGTGTTGCAACGATGATCAATTAGTACTAAGGGGCCCAAAGTGTGCCAAGAAAATGTCCCCCACACCAGTACACCACCTCCAGCAGCCTGAACCGTTGATACAAGGCAGGATGGATCCATGCTTTCATGTTTTTGACGCCAAATTCTGACCCTACCAACTGAATGTCGCAGCAGAAATCGAGACTCATCAGACCAGGCAACATTTTTCCAATCTTCTATTGTCCAGTTTTGGTGAGCCTGTGTGAATTGTAGCCTCAGTTTCCTGTTCTTAGCTGACAGGAGTGGCACCCGGTGTGGTCTTCTGCTGCTGTAGCCCATCTGCCTCAAGGTTCCATGTGTTGTGCGTTCAGATATGCTCTTCTGCATACCTTGGTTGTAACAAGTGGTTATTTGAGTTACTGTTGCCTTTCTATCAGCTCCAACCAGTCTGGCCATTGTCCTCTGACCTCTGGCATCAACAAGGCATTTTGGCCCACAGAACTGCCGCTCACTGGATGTTTTCCCTTTTTCGGACCATTCTCTGTAAACCCTAGAGATGGTTGTGATCCCAGAAGATCAGCAGTTTCTGAAATACTCTGACCAGCCCGTCTGGCACCAACAACCATGCCACGTTCAAAGTCACTTAAATCACCTTTCTTCCCCGTTCTGAAGCTTGGTTTGAACTGCAGCGGATCGTCTTGACCATGTCAACATGCCTACATGCATTGAGTTGCCACCATGTGATTGGCTGATTAGTCATTTGTGTCACTGAGCAGTTGGACAGGTGTACCCAATAAAGTGGCCAGTGAGCGTAACCAGTAATAGACTTTCAAATTTGTGTTGTTGTCCTTTCTAGGCAGGTGTGACGATGTCAGGAAGACAAATTGCAAATTAAAATCTGAGTTGAAAGAAAACCCCCAGTTCAGGGATTGGCTAGGAGAAATGTCTGGAGATGTGCATAGAGCGTCTCAGCACTCAGGAGTCATGCATGGGGACAAGGCCAGCCCTAGTTGGGATAACTTGACTTGTACTGTAGCAGCTGAAAAAGTCTCGAGAATGTCCTGGAAAAGTCCTGGAAAATCATTTCAAGAAAAGAGTGGGAACCCTGCATTCAGAATTAAGGGGTTGGATTGGGGGGTTAAACTACCAAATAATCCCTGAGCGCGGCCACAGCTGCAGCTCACCGCCCCCCCAGGGATGGGTCAAAAGTGGAGAAATAATTTCACCAGTATGTGACAACTAATGGGACTTTAATCTTAATCTTTTATTTCTGTCTGTTTCAGGTAAAGGAGTTTGACTCCATCTCACGCCTGGACCAGTGGCACACAACTCTCCTGCTGCGCATCAAAAAGACCATCCAGGGTGATGAAGGGGATCTGAAATAATAATTAAAAAAAATAAAACAAATGCAGGGTAGGGATGCAGCATGGAGGGACAATTCCACGCATGTTTTCAACACACACCTAGAGGAGCACCTGCTTCTGATTTAGTGTTTTCCTGCTCACCGATGTATTTTAAGAGCTCAACCTTCTGTTTTTTTTTTTTTGTTACAAGCATACCTGGATCCAGTCAGAATGTAAAGCCCTCTGGCCCTCACCTCTGATTAGAGGATTGCTGCATACCTTTGTCTTAGCGGTACAGTTTAAATCTGACTCTAGTGTAGACAAGAGCCACTGCATGTTTCTGTGTCGTTTCCTAGTCAGAGGCAGCTTGTCTTTTTTTAAATCTAGTTACATATTTTAAAAATCTATATTTTAAATATTTGCGTTTCTTATTTTGGGACCGTGTGAAAAGGTTAATTCTGGGTTTGTAGTGACAAAAAACTGTTAAAACTGATTTATCGAAGCTATCGAAATGGATTTTGTTTCCGTTTTTCATCACATGGAGCGACTCTTCCTAAATCACGACTATGATATGCACAAGGGTAGACTGTTAAATATTTGTATTTAAACATGAAGTCATCATTTTATTACTCTAGGATGTGTTGATGTAACAATACTTTCTTTGCAACGGTTAGCTACGACGTAGGTTGATTGTGAACCTTAGAATAAAGATAGTTGCCTCTTATTTGCAGGGAAGTCATTTGTTTTGTTGAGTGTAGTGCATGTCCTTGTGAAAAGTCACGTTCACTAGTGTTAGCAAGACCAAAGTTTTTACTAATAAAAGGTCAGTCGTCCTGTGTTCTAGCCTTCTATCAGGTGGGACAACAGACTGTGAATGTGATCTGTATGCTTGTTCAAAGGAACATTAATAAAGGTTATATATCAGTACTGCTGTGTTGAACTGAATTCTATATAAAGTCTATAAATATACTGCATGATGTTTCCTGTTGATTTTGGTAAACCTTTAAAAATTTCATTTTTTTTATGTTTTCATTCAACAAAATTATATGTTTAGGTTTTCTAATGAAAAAGAAATATCAAACTTCATTTGGATTAAGTACACTGTAACCTTTACCATAAAGGTGCCAAATTTTAAGTGAAGGAACTTACTTTTTGACTAGGGATGTGTATCTGTAAAATTCTGGCGATACGATACGTATCACGATACAGGGGAGACGATACGATATATTGCGATACATTCAGCCAGATGATATTAGTATAAATATATTATATTTTTAGACTTAATTTATTGTAGGAAAATTCAGTAAACAGTTCAAACTGATGCGTAACATGCGCTGCAGATTTTACAGACTGCATGGCTCTTGTCATAGTCTTTACTGCCTTCCTTTGTCTTGAATTCAAAAGAACTCCATACATCAGCTTTGAAAGTTGAAGGAGCTGGATGAATCTTCTCTTCAGCCATCGGTGAGCTAAAGTGAGTCAGCCCCAATTTCAATACTCGCACTGCGCCCTACACCCTTCTGTGAAGTGCGCTTGGAGGAAATGTGCAAATAATTGCTGAATTGGGACAGTGAGCATTGCGTCATCGACCGCGACGCATGCTGGGATGCTGGTTGCTGTTTGTGCTTATTAAAAAATCTTTATTAATGGCTTTCAAACAAACAATTATTTGAATGAATTTAAATTCATTGCTGTCCACATTTATATCTTAGTCTAAAACATTCAGAGCATGAATAAATATTAATCGTCTTAAAATTAACTTTTTACACTTGAAAACATGTTTTCAGAAAAGGCACTTGAGTCATTGCTCCGCCTTCTCAAAATTCCCACACAGCAATGGCTTGTGGGTAAAGCCTGGTTTATACTCTGAGCTCCGCAACGGAGAGACGCACACGGAGCGTCGGAAAGGTTTTCACATTCGAACTTCTGTTCAGGCAGCTTCCTGACCAATCACAAGCTTGCGCTCTCCGTGGCTCTCGACGGAGTTATTTTTGGGGGCATGTCTCCGTCACCCTTCGCGAGCCTGGTTTATACTAGGTCCGTCTGCGTGAAACGGATGCACAACTGGCTCGCGGAGGGTGACGGAGACATGCCCCCAAAAATGACTGTCCGTCGAGAGCCACGGAGAGCGCAAGCTTGTGATTGGTCAGGACGCTGCTTCCTTGAAATATGTCAACAGCACTGCCACTGCCGACTCAATAAATAAAGAGAGCTGAAGATACTGTATTTAGCAGCAGACACGGAGCAGATTAAAGAACGCCTCGCGGAAAAAGTTCGAAAATATGAAAATGTATTCACCCGTGACTGAAGGAGTACAAAATACGGAGCAAACGTGGATGGAAACGACGGGAAACGTGGGTTTAGAAGTGGCGACTGGATGAAGAGGTGGAGGAGAATGAAGGACAAATTAATCCGTGTTAAAAAGTCTCTGAAATACATTAAAACAATGTAAACACATGAGTAAATACACTATCGTGGACCGGATACATGAGTATCATGGTGGCAGGATATCACAGAATAGCGCTACGCCCTCTGTTGTCCTGGCGGGGAATTGCTTTGCAACACTCTGCTGCCTGAACAGCCCTAACCCTAACCCGGCAACACTGCTGGGTTTGAATTGCACCAAAAGAAAAGAAAATACACAAATGTTTGCATGTAAATTCTTCTAAAAATGCGATACAAGCCTTTTGAATATCGATATATTGCAGGAAAAAAATATCACAATATATTGTCATATCAATATTTTCTTACATCCCTATTTCAGACCAAAATTAATCTGTGTTATTTAAAAAAAATGGAAGCAAGTAGAATTGACATTGTGCAATAAACACAAAAAGTTTTATTTTAATCCAACACAAGAGTATAAGTTGTTTTTACACTATATGTTTTTACAATATATGCAAAATAAAGTATTACAGATTGTTAGCATACAATCTAAATGCAATGCAACTATTGCCCGTTTTTAAAAATAAATATTTGCCATAAGAAAACCACTGGAAACATTAGATGGTCACAAAGGCCAAAAGACTTCCTCAAAGTAATCAGCAGATAACAGTTTTCAACAATGCTGAGATTAAAAACCCACCAATGATAGCCAAGGTTGAGCTGTAGAGCCAACGTAGAGCAGACGTTAGATACTTTTGTCACTATTTTTAGAGTGAAAGACCATTTAAACTCAAGATGTAGATAAATAAAAAAATTTAAAAAGAGAAGCACTTTATGGGATCTGACAAACAAATGATAGTCAAACAGGATGCCAATGAAAAGAATCTCTAAGAAAAAAGATCTATTCAGAAAATTGATGAAATAACAAAAACGCACAAATTCATGAACGTCATATTTTACCTTTTTTTCCCTCATCAACATATGTCTGAATGTAAATTATGACAAATGAAAGAAAATAATCTTGCCAGGCATAGAAAATTGTTTTACTTTCAGTGTTGCTTTGAATTTAAACTCAATACGACCGAAATGTCATTGTTTATCCTAAATGTGTGAACTTTTACTTTCTTAAGTTAAGTCTTAAGTTAAGGGGTTTTCAAAAAATATTTAGATCTTTGTTACTAGCCTCTTTTATAAAACAATGCCGGCAATTTGCCGCAATGCTGAGGCAGCATCTGTGAGCCTGAGGTCGTTTATAAGAGCTCAGACCGCGGCGGTAATGTGGCACAATCGTGTCCTTTTTATAAAAGATTACGCGATGGCGGCATAAAGGGGGTATGGGGGCGGTCTCTGCGCTGTCACGGACTTCTGTTTATCCTGGACATAACTTGCTTTTTATTGAACTGTCTGGTGATCTGAGCTCCAGCTCTAACTGAGAGAAGCTCCTGGAGCGCTGCATCTCTCAGTTTATCATCTCAGCTGATTCTGTTTACAAAAGTGAAACTTATGCCCGTGTTTACTTTAGTGCTGCCACGATTAGTCGACGCGTCACGACGTCGATAAACAAAATAGTCGAAAATAAATGTAATAGTCGACGCGTCGTTTATTTTATGAGCATTTTTTTAACCTCGCCTGCTGCAGCAACGTCTGCTGCTTGCGCATGTGCAGTAGTGGCCATCCGGGTCAGTCGCTGCTTTCTCTTTGAGGTACATGCACACTGTGCAGTAGTGGCGGAGAAAGAAAACATGTCGAGTCGGGAACTTAGCTCAAAAGTTTGGGAGCATTTTACAAAGACAAAAGAGAGGCACAGTGCAAAATCTGCAAAGTGAAACGCTCCTTTCACGGGAGCACGTCGGCAATGCACGAATATGGCAAGCCGATCGGATCACATTGTGGCGGAGAACGAAGAGGGACCGTCGCCTCTGTAAGTGAATTACCCCTCGTTAGCTCAGCTGCTAACATGCTAACATCAGCTGTAGCAACAACAGGGGTGATGGCTGTGTCATTACCTTTAGCTCACTTATGTCACGTATTTGCTCTAACGTTACAATTGCTAATTATTTATTGTGTCCCGCTACGTTACAGTCCGGCTAAATCTTTTCTGTGCCTCTCTGCCAACGGAGCAGATCTTTTCTGCAGCTGGGAACATCTGATGTCAAAAGAGAAAAACCTTTCTCCAGAATATGTCGAAATGATAACTTTGCTGACTGAACAAGATCCTTGTGTAGATTAAATTTACCTTATTTTAGCTGGATACACTTGTGAGCATAAATGATTTTTGTGTACAATTTACTTTTGGTTTTAGGTGCCTACCACCATTTGACTGTGTAGCATTTGTGTTTAGTTTACAAAGTTAATTAAAAGTTGTTTAATAAGATATCATCTTGTCTTTATTTTTAGATGGCACATAACTGATCACACTTCAAACTAGATGCTAATGATGAGTTTATTAGAAGATAAGAATCTTTTATATAGCACCTCTCAAGATAAAAATCACGAGGTGCTTCACAATAACAAAAAATTAAAAATAAAAAAGTAAAGAAATTAAAAACTTAAAATTATTTATAATTTTTATTAAATTATTAGAGCATCCTGGTGCAATAAGCTATACTTTATGCATGATACGATTAGTCGACTAATCGCCAAAAAAACTGACTTGACTACTAAATTAGTCGTTTGTGGCAGCCCTAGTTTACTTTCATTTTCAATATAGTTGCCGACTGGAGCTCAACATTAATTCATCACGTGATCATGATACCACCCTCTGTTGCGCCAAGGCGTAATGTGCATTCAAGTCCGCTGTTGCGGCAGTATTACTACCAAGCGTGGCGGCACGAATGCTGCAAAATTCTCGTATCGCCATGCCGTCATAGCGCGTTCATAAGACACACTGTTGCGGCATGGTGTGTTTTATAAAAAGGGCTACTGTTAGACGGTGTTTCTGTAATGCTTAATCATGGGGGAAACTAAGGTCAAAAACTAAGGTTTTTGTTGAAGAATCCAAAGTTTTGGGTTGCTTGTGAGGAAGCTGACCCTGAAAACACTAGGAGTTGAAAAGCAATATAATTCCATTTTTTCTACGTGAGCAACAAAATGAGACAAAAAGCCTTAAGATGTTTCACATAAGCAGGGACACTGAAATGGTTTTAGTGGGAAGAATACGTTTTTCTACATCGTCTCCTGATCTGCTAAGTTTTTAGGTTCCACTGAAGAATCAGCTGCTGTCTCTGTTTGTTCTTCAGTTTGGACCACAGCGGTTTGTTCTTTTTCAATAATCTGGTCATCTATAATCACAATATTATAGTCTGATGTTGACGTCTGAGTTAGGGCTGTATTTTCTACAGGCGAAGCTAAAATAGTCTGAGAAGCAGCTGCTTCGATCACAGATGATGTGGAGACAGTAGAGATGTCTGTGACTGAAGCTAACACGCCTTCAGAATCAGGAAGTGAGAGAGTGGGCAAAGACAGCGAGGTGGAGGGACCCTCAGAGGACAGAGTTACAGGCTGAGATACTGGTATGGAGAAAGGGACAGGGATGGTAGAACCACCTATGGAAATAATCCTTGCACCAGTGCCGTTAGCTACTATGGGCTGGATCCCTGCTGGAACCTCAGAGTGGAATAGAGTGATACCACCGTTGCTTACTAGAGCAATGGCTCCTTGGCTGGCCCAGCCAGATGGGAGAGAGAACGGCTCAGTTGTAACCACAGTTGTCTCTGTTTGGGTTGTACCAGCATCAGCAGCAGAGCTAGTGCCAGGAGCCGAAACAGAAACATCAGGAACATTTTCAGAACCTTTTCTAGTTGTCCGTTTCTTCTCTGACTCTGCTTTTTCCTTAGAGGGAGACCTCTTTTCCTCGACATTTCCCTCCAGCACCACCAGGTGGGTCTTCCACGGAGCATCCGAGTTATGGATCTGAAGTTTAAACATGATCATGTCATTTTACCTATTACACATTTTATATGACAAACATGCACTGGTAGTCATTATGTCAAAGCTTTAACGACATTAACACCGTTCCCTAAGAAATGTAAACAACTTAAACTTGCAGAATTAAAATTGCCCTGTTAATAATAAATATTAAGAGAAATACCCCTTGGGCACCTAACTGGATTAGGACACCACTCCATTTCATAAGAACTATGCTGGATTTTGGCAAGTTTGGAAAACCTTCCCTGTGTAGACGATCGTTAATACTGCTACAGTCCTGGTGATAATCATACCGCGTTCGCCCCAAAACCTAGTAAAGCACTGGCACGGCTCTCTCTCAGATTGCATTAGGATAGTGCTTTGCACAAAAACATGTCACTACTATGACGATGGTTTGATGGGGTCATAGCAATGCCAATGCATGCAGGTCCAATATCGTATATGCTGCCACCTGCTCCATCCAGGATCTCAACATCATCAAAACAATAGGTGCGTTTCCTTTATCGGAACTTCCGGGTAAATCTGTGAGCGTGAAATTGACCGGGAGATCCGAAGCCCCGGTCCTCTTAAGCTGTCCTGTCTCCATATATATTTGGCCCTGTAAGGAATTTGATGAAACGTCAGAACATCGCGACCGCTGCGCAGTGAGTTATGTCATCGATCAGCGCAAAACGCGCGAAAAGCAGTAAACAAAGTTCCACACAATGGAGGAAGCTACAATAGTCGGCATGTTTCTGTTTTCTATGTTGTTATATGCAGCAATGGCTTCCATCGCTCGTCTCTCTAACAACTCGTGCTTTCCTAAATACCAGTTCCCGCCACATATATGCATTTCCTATTTCCTCCTGAGTTGACATCATTTCCGACTGAGTTACAACCAATCGTCGTCACCGGGTCTTTTATCGGGCCGTTCTGAGTACCTACCCCTGATCAGGTACTCAGAAGGTTCTGGAAAACGGTCGTTCAGCCGGCCCGGTCAAGTGGAGACAAGTGCACGTCGGGAACTTCCGGTAAATTTACCCCAAAGTTCCGATAAAGGAAACGCACCTAACCACGAAGCTGTCGTGAGTAACAGGTCGTGCAAGGATCATCTATGCTGTGGCTGACTGTAGTTCGATGTCTGATAAGATGGTAGTTCTTACCTGAGTGTGCCTTCGAAGAGTGGACTTGTCGGTAAAGGTGCGTTTACAGAGCCCACACATGTATGGCTTCTCTCCAGTGTGAATCCGCTGGTGCCTTTGGAGAGCGTTAAGCTGAGTGAACTGTTTCTCACAGTCTTTACAGCTGTAGGGACGCTCACCTGGAAAACATTTATGTCAGAAAGTAAATCACATTAAAAAAGTCTATACCCAAAAGTACATAACACTCAAAATTACCTGTATGTATTTTTAAATGTTGGTTGAGGGAGTTCCTTTGTGCAAAGCCTCTTCCACACTGATCACACTTGTACGGCCTGGAGCCCGTGTGGATGTTTGAGTGGTATCTAAGGTATTCTTTAGAGGCAAAGCTTTTCCCACAGGCCTCACACATATAGGGTTTCTCCCCTAAAACAAGACCAAACACAGTCAACTATGTGGATGTATACAGCCATATTCTATTTGGTGTTTTGACCAATAAAAATCCGAAACATGATTGTTTTACCTGTGTGTGATCTTTTATGATAGGCCAACATGTGCTTCTGAGTGAAGCGGGCATCACATTCATCACACGCAAATGGTTTCTCTCCAGTGTGAGTCCTATAAACATGCAGATTTAGCCTTTATCATTGATCCAAGTAAACTTTGTTTTCAAGTGAAATAAACAGTGTCTCCTTACTCTGACAAAGGGACGACAAAAGTCTTAGGAAAAGGACAAGAGCTACTCAACACATTTTGTGACGTCGCAGAATGGACAAGCTCTCTACCTGCGATGCATCTTGAGGGCAGAGTTCTGGGTAAATCTGGCCTTGCATTCGGTGCACTCGTACGGCTTAGTGCCTGTGTGCGTCCTCTCATGCAACGACAAGGCAGCCTTGGAGCTAAGCGCCTTCCCGCAACTGAGGCACAAATGTCGCATAGCCCGTTCATGTACCTGAGACGCAACACGTGTTACTTTGTGACTTTGAAAAAAAGGAAGATCGCAGAGATCTGTTGCTCCTCACCTGTTTCGTGTGCCGGACAACATCCTTCTTCCGTTTGAAGGTCTTGTCGCACTGGCTGCATTCATAAAGCCTCTCGTTACTATGAACGTGCTTTTCATGGATTTTGAGGTTGCTGCGGTTTGCAAAAGTCTGCTGGCAGGTCTCGCAGCGATAGACGAAATCAGCTTTCACTCCATGGTACATACTAAGAATGAGAACGAGAATTAAGAGACATTTAAATATTTGCATGGATTTGAACTTTTTAGAGCTTGATTCTCTAATTTGGTTTAACTTTTTGGTGTTTCTCAATGTCAAGGAACCTTGCCTTGCCTGCCAAGGCAATGCCTTGCTTATGAGGACACTGGCTGTGTTCGAATCCAGGGGCTGGATGCTTGTGAGTCCGCATTTTCAGGTCATTGACGTCACAGCAAAGCGACGAGTGCTGTCCGAATTCGAAGGATACTCATCCATGCGTCCTTGTTTCACCCAAATTTCGAGGATGGTTCAGGTGGATCCTTGCTAGCAGAGGCTATCCCTTGATGCTTTGCGCAGCAGCTGTGGTACTGCAAATGGCAATGGCAGAAGGAACAGCAGAGCAGTACACTTTCAAATGTATGTTTATAAAAAATTACGGTTAATGTAAAATTAAGTCTGTTTATAGTAGGGATGTTCCAATCACATTTTTTTGCTCCCGATCCGAGTCATTTGATTTTGAGTATCTGCTGATACCGAGTCCCGATCCGATACTTCAGCAAAGCATTAAAATAAGAAAAAAAAAGGAAAAACACGTCCACGTTGTCTTTTAATTATTGTATTATTTAGGTATTTCTTTGTTTCTGTATTTATGTCATTTCCTTAGTTTATCTGCCAAAAAACATCACTTGTTTATGAAGTACATTGATAAAAAATGTGTTAATATTATGAATATATTTAAAAGTAATGGAATTGCTCATATTTCAAATTGTTTACGTCCTCATTATGCGGCTCTATTGAGTGATGCACGGCACCACGTAATAGTGTTTTCCTCCAAGAAACAAAGAATACTGATGTAGAGGAACTTGTTGAGATTAAAAACAAGCCATTGTTGTTCTGTTTGAAAATCTGTATCTCAGAATGGATTTAAAAAGTCATATTTGTTGTTTTATAAGGTTAAATCTGATCTTTTTCACCCGATTCCGATCTTTTGAAAATCATGTGATCTGGCCCGATTTCCAATCACGTGATCGGATCGGAGCATCCCTAGTTTATAGGCATTGTTATTTAGTTATTTCCAATAAATTCTGTTTAATAAATCACCGCAAATGAGCTTGAATGGCGTTTGTAATTAAATTGAAGACCAAACAAATCACCCTCAAAAACTTTATCTAGACATTTTAGGTAAAACTACACAAAAGAGCTTCAATTAGTCCTGTTTTTGTGAATCTGAAGTAGAAATAATCATAAAATAGCTTGAAAGTTATAAAAAATATGGAAATATAAGCAAATAATCACTGAAAAAGACTGTTAAAGTTTGTGTCATGTAAATTTAGGATGAAATAAAACGTGAAATAGCGTCCACTTTGTATTTCGTAAATTGTAACAAATGAATTCTTGTAATACAGCTTGAAGATCTAGGGGCAGGGATTTATGACGGTAGGCTGTCCGATTTCAGAGCCGTTTATTTCCGGATTTAGCGGTAGAGGAAGGACCCGACCTCAGTGAACCATTGAGTACACGTCCTTACAAGCATCCTGACCCTGGATTCGGACACACCCACTGTCCTTACTTGGCCAGAGCCCGCCCTCTGCTTACATGCACTGTTTACGTCCCGTCCATCATAGTAGCGTTAAGTTTCAATATAGATGTATATCGAGCCTTTTACTTTTTTAATTGTGTATATATTGGTTAAATCCCATGTGTAAGTGGGTTAGTACCTGCTAGCCACCAAAGCTGCAACTACTAAGCAACTAACCAACCATAGATAACTGCTTTGGATGTAAAAAACATTTTACATATAAGCCTGATAGCTACAGTTAGTTGACTTACATATAAACTGGAAATTTGCCCCTGAAGTAGTTGCTGCCAGCTCCTGATCACATCTGTTTGAAAATACAGCGCTGCATTCTGGGAAATTTTTGACCAAGAGAAGGCAACAAGGCACCTTGCATGTATCCTTGGTGAATTAGCTAAACGGCTAACAAACGAAGGACAGATGCCTCGGTAGCACATAAACATTGGATCCGATTGGAACACACCTTGGAGGTTCCTGATGACGTATCTCCTAGGCAACCGGGGCGGGACCAAGGCATCAAGGCGAGGTTCCTTGCAATTGAGAAACACCCACTAACTAATGATTAAAGCTGATTAGAAACTCCTTGATGCTGAAAATTACCTGATGTGCTTCAAGTAGCTTTTCTCGTAGTAAAAGGTTCGCTGACACTTGTTACATTGGAACTGAGCCTTGGATGCTTTATGCAGTTTCTCTTCT
This sequence comes from Aphyosemion australe, assembly GCA_006937985.1. NCBI lineage: Eukaryota > Metazoa > Chordata > Actinopteri > Cyprinodontiformes > Nothobranchiidae > Aphyosemion > Aphyosemion australe. Next base: position 1,990,973 of record SSNS01000060.1, read on the forward strand.
GACTGTCCTTCTTTAATTTCCTCCCCCTCCCCCAATATAAACAAGGATTCGTGAGAATCAACACTGGGCACGTCGTCCTCACAGTCCCAAACATTCAGACATGAGGGAGACCCCGTCAGAGAAGATTCCTCTCCTTCACCCTTCTCCTTGTCTGACTGAGCCTCGTCTCCGGTCCTGTTGTCCTCTGCCACTGAACCATTACCTTGGTTTTCACCGTGAAGGTTCTCATTTGAAGAATAGTACAAGCGCCTCTGGAGCACTTTACGGCCCGCCACTTTCAGTTTTAACTTCTTTCCTCGTTTTATTTTCTTCTTAATGTTTTTCACCTTCATCGTTTTTGCAGGAACTTTCTCTTTCTCAGAGCTCTGAGGAGCGTGCTGCAGTTGAAGAGGGGAGCTTCGAGTTCGCTTCTTTTGTTTGGTCTTTTCCTCTTTTTTGTCATCACATGCTTCCTCTCCAGATTTGTCTTTGGGCACACATTTTGCTGTTTGGGGATTTTGCGCTACTCCAGCTCCCAAGGCCTTATCACAAACCTCAGACAGACTCTCACAATCTAATAACTGTGCCACTGCTTGAACGTCACCAATGTTGCTTCTGTTTATTTCAACCTTTCCAGTGTACACAAAGTCCAAAAACTTGGAGAAATCGCTGAATTTGATATTTGAGAGTGATAACTTGTCTCTGATTGCATCTGGAGATAAAAGGATGTTCTTGAAGTAGCCGCTGGATGCAGCAAGCATCACCTGATGGGCCTGAAACTCCTGCACATCTCCCTCATAGTCCACTTGCACTGTGACATCACAAAGTTGGCCTTGGGTCCTCAGTTGATGCAGAGAAGTCAGAATAATGTTATGATGTGAATCTGACATGAGCTGGAGCTCTTTGGTCCCCATTGTTCACTTGAAATCCTGAGGAACATAAAAACAGGTAAAAGAGAGAATAAAGAAGCTGGAACAGGCAGGCTTCGATCATCCTGCTTCCAAGAACTGAAACTTTCTTGCTATAAATGGGTTTTGAGCAATATTTGTTCAGTTATTAGAAGCTTTGGAATAAGGTTTCCTTTGGATTTGTGTTTTTTTTTTATCCAGCATCCCCCCACTTCTAGAAGAATTGTTTGTTTGCTAAAACTCTGATCAGGCACAAAAAAGGCAGCTAAACTCAAATAGGGATGCACCGATACCACTTTTTTGTAAAACGAGTACGAGTACTTGCATTTCAGTACTCACCGATACCGATACCGAGTACTTAATAAAAACATGATTTAAATTTAGAGATAACAGCTTTAGTTGTATACTTTAACAAAAAAACAAGGCACTCGTTTGGAATTAAGAACATTTATTTAAAATGAAAACTTCTCCCTGCTCTGAGCTGCAGCTGGGGCCTTGGGGGTGGGCACTCGACGCCTGTGATTAACCCCTTACACGCCGCTCAAACAGACATTTCTCAGACCGTGGTATCGGTCACCGGTATCGAGGGACTTTTAACGAGTATGAGTACTTTAGAAAATGTGGTATCGAGGCCGATACCCGATACTAATACCGGTATCGGTGCATCCCTAAACTCAAAGTAGCTGTAGCAAACCTGCCATATGAATCTCCAGTGGGTACAAGTACAAACATTTGGGTATTTAGTTTGCTTTTATTATCAAAATCAGTAAAAACTGGTCCAGGCTACATGTTTTGTGTTCTTGACTGTCAGCTGATAGGATGCTCCTGGAAGTTAAAGTCCCAAGTCATCATCACACACTGGTGAAATTACATCTCCGCGTTTGACGCGCGCACCCCAAGGTGGGGAGCGGTGAGCTCGGGAACTATTTGGTGGTTTAACCCCCCAATCCATTCCCTTAATGCTGAGTGTCAAGCGAGGAGGCATTGGGTCCCATTTTTTTTCAAAGTCTTTGGTATGACCCGACCGGGAATATCCCAGTCCCGGGGCGGACACTCATACCACTACGTCACCGGAGCTAGTCCCAAGTCCCAAGAACAAGACATAAGCTCACAGGTGACAGGGCTTTTTCTGTAGTGGCCCCTAGGCTTTGGAACGCGCTTTGAGTATTAGGTTGGCGTCTTCTCTGTCTTGTTTTAAATCTCTTCTGAAAACCCATTTTTATGCGTTGGCTTTTAATTCACCTTGAGAGTCTTTTAGTTTTTAGTTCTTAGGTTGTTTTTTTTTTTTTTTTAGTTTTTATGCATTTTTATGTTGTGTATTGTTTTTAATGTATTTTATTTCTGTGAAGCACTTTGGTCAGTTTTAAGCTGTTGTGGCTAGTTGTAAGGTGCTATACAAATAAAGTTGCCTCGACTATGGCGACTTTATCTATAAGCATGCTGCTTCCTCTGAGGCCAGTTATTCAGATGCTTTTCATCACAGTTCCTGACATTTCATATAAATCTCATTTTAAAGTACATTAATGTGTACTTTATGATCTGGATTCTTGGGGTTCTTCTAAAGAGACCACTCCAATGTTCTTGAGCATTGTTATTATGCACTGACTTGACATGAGATAATAATCATCATATGACCGTACATCTGAGCCTCCTTGGGACAGCTCAGAGCTCTTCTGAAGTAATCTGCTAGTGGTAAACTGGATTTGTCTTTGTGACAAGCTGGTTTTAACTTCACTGTGATTATTTTTATTTAAATTTTACCTTCTAACTTCTTCGTAGCGTGCCATCTTGACCATTGAAAAAGGTTATTCTTGAGGGAATTTCGGGCTAAATAATAAATCTCTTTCATGAAGACATTTTCAACCAGTTTTATTTTCTAGGCCTAATCCTCCAGTCTTGGTCTTTATTTTTTAACACAGTTCTGCCAGCTGGAGGTCAGGTACAAGACCTGGACTTACAGTTAAAGCAGCCAAAGTCCAAATAAATAAATAGATCTTAATTTAAAGAAGTCTGTTGATAAAGACCAGTTTAAAAATAATTCATATTTGGCTCATTGGAAGTAAAATATAAAAGTAATAAGGGGTGGTTGTAATTACATATGCTGACTAGAATTCTGCTGCGTTATTTGCTGGTAAATGCTAACAATAGCATCACAGACGACAGGAAAAGTCTGGATAGAAACTGAATCATAAACTCAAACTACACCACCCCGCTAACAGGGGAAGAGTGGTCGTGTGGCAGGAAGCTACACATCTACACGAAGCAAGTTTTCTTACCGTAAGCTCGCTAAAATGGCAGCAAACGATTCGATCAGCGGAAGCTAGTTCCTGGAACAGCGCTGAGCGCTTAAACCCAACAATATACGGCTGTGCTCCCTCCCAACGCCACGAAGCCCCAGCAGCATATAGACATCGATACGTAGACGCCCCATTGGGCGCTGGAGAGCGTAACAGCGTCGCCGCCATATTGGATGGGTCACTCAAGCTCCAAACCTAACTGAAGTCAACGCAGCGTGTTTTTTCTACAGCCTATGGCTGAAGCAACCATAGATATCATATATATTATAGATGCCTTACCCGCGCTGTTCGTCACTTGGACGAACGTCACTAACGCGGTGGCCATCTTACTTCGGACAACTGCCCCCTTTCGTAACATTGGTGTCAATGGTGCCTGTACTACTTAAATAACTCTAACTTGCTCAATTTTCAACCAATTTTCAAACGGTTTGATTTGTTATAAACGCCAGAGATGTGGCTGTGAAATATGATGGATTTGGCCCGTTAATTTAAAAATGTGCAAGTATGTCCTATCAAGCTTATGTGTCATAAGGTTTGTAATAATGCAACCCGCTTGTAACTCCGTTAATATTTCATCGAGTTAAGAGTATTTTTTTTAAGTTGTTCACTCACTTTCCATCTGCTTCCATTGAGAACGGAACGTAAGGTGTCCGAGGTAAGATGGCCGCCGTGTAGGGACGCTGTCGACTCCCAGTTAAGGCATCTAGCGATATATATGATATCTATGGAAGCAACCGCCGGCGTACTATTGAAAACAGATCACGTGGGACTTTTCTGAGACTTTTCTAGCCTACCTAATGGGATTTTATATTTCATTTATTTTGTTT